>JASAMX010006149.1:0-88538 GCA_030248175.1 Microlaimidae sp. YZB2_3
TTTTAACATTGCATATCTCACGTTTAATGTAAAATTTAAACACAAACCAGTATTTTTACATCCCTCTCTTACTTTACCTAAATACCTAATAAAAGTACCTAAATACTTAACAATACCTTTAAAAGATAATACATAAATTACATTTTAATATAATTTATGTATTATCTTTAAAAACTAAACTATAGTCCATACAAAAATGATGCGGACTGGCGACAAAAGTCGAACTTAAAATGTTCAGAGCAGTACGGAGGTTGTCAATATGTGCAGGACATATATGGGAGCATAGCTTAGCCTTTTGGCTATTTTTTGAAAAGATTAGGAAAAAATGTTTTTTGATGACGTCATCACATCACTACAGCCGATGCGGTGAAAAAAACCTGGTCCCCCAAAAAATGTCATCACATCACTACAGCCGATGCGGTGAAAAAAACCTGGTCCCCCAAAAAAAAAACTTTTTTATTAGTATGAAATAAGAAACGCAGCTTCGTATGCTGTTAAAACATACTTTTCTGAGTTTTTTCTGAAGGTTTGAGAGAAATCGGCTTGCTCAAATTTTTTTATAATGCGTTCAATGCGCGCGGTTTTCGCGATTTTTCGCCACGAAGTGTGTACGATATTGGTCATATTGTTATATATTCAATTTTTATTCCTTACTTTTGAACTAAAATTTTTTTTTTGGGGGTTGATCCCCCGGGGGCTAGGGGCGCCAAACACGAATGCCGAAAATTCTTTTTTAAATTTTTTTTTTCAAAACCATCAAAAATGTAAAATTTATCACACATGACAAATTTTGATATATCGTTTCTTCAGGTCCTGTGCCAGAGGGGCCATGCCTCCCCCTTTCTGGGTTGGCCGCATAGGTGGGCAGGGGGGGGGGTTGGGGGGTTATACCCCCCAAAATTTCGGATTTTGCTGACACCCCCCCAAATTCGTCTCCCGGAGAAAAATTTTTAAGCGTTATAAAAGTACTAAAATTAATATTTTGGTATAAGCGCGGAGAGTTAATTGTTAATTGACAATTTATCTTAGTTTTTCGATTACAAATCGATTGTCCCGTTCAGTAGTTAAGGTATACAGTTTAATAAAACTACTATAAACACTATTATCCTTTAATTAACACGTTTTAAACACATGTTTTAAATGTGTAGGTATAAGAAACCTTAAATTTTGTAATAAGTATCATCTGGAAATAAAATTTCAAGTGTATTTTAGCGCCTTACGGTCTCTCCGGACAGTTTTCTTAAGTATGGAAAATCGCGATTTTCGGCATACGAGATCTCGTGAAATACAGTAATATTTCACTAAAAAATTTATATGAGTGTTAAAAAGGCAGAAATATCACGATTATAAAGTGAACATTCATTATATTATTGTAAGTAATTGAAATAATTGATATTAAAAATCAAATTGCAATGAAATTTTTTTAAAACCCTTAAAAATATTTACTGCACACTATTTATTTAAAAAATACTTCCAATAGAGAGACACAGTTACCCTCTTTTACGTACGTAAAAATTAAACTGAATATTGTTGTATTTATGGTTTAATAAAGAATTTTCCGTAAAAAATGGGGTTTTTTTTTTTCAAAATTTCGTTAAAACTTTGATTTAATTTAATTTGGTAAAATTTAAAGCTCCAGATAGTATATTTCTATTAAAATTTATAATTTTTGGAAGGCCATAATATCTTTTGTATTTTTTAACGCATAAATAATTCTGTCGTGCGTTTTATCGATTTATTTCAGAGGGTGTGTTTATAAATCGCTTTTAGAGCTCATCATCCAATGGTAGCAGTGGCGTAGTCGGTTAGCGCTTCGTCACCTTTTTGAAAGGTCCCGAGATCGATTCCCACATAAAACAGATTTGGCCACAAATTTTTTTTTAGATTTTAATGTGTTTTTTTTATTTTTTTAAAATTTTAAAAATTTATTTCACATAAATTCAAAAAATATCATTATTGTAAACAGGATTTGTTGTCTGCTTTTCGCCAATTAGTCAAATTTTCGTCATTTAAATATCTTAAAATTTTATAATAACTAAAAGTATAATAATTCAAAAATAAATTGTGTGTAAATAAAAATGGGTAATTTTTGATCTTTATTGCAATTGGTTTACTACTGAACGCTCTGCAATAAAAACTGTCCGGAGAGACCTTAAGGTAGAACTTCACAGTTTTTTTTGACGACACATCTTTTTGAATTACATCTTACTATACGTAGTTTGACCTGCTGATTCAATTTTTGACATTCATTTTTCTGTAAAAAACTGTTATCGTCCACAATCATCAAATAACATCAATAAAATACATGTCAAAAATACAAAACATTAATAAAGTTTATTACCAAAAATATTCTATTTTTTATTTTCTATTAAGCGTATCTTAAATAATAAAACATTTTTTTAAATTAAAAAGCTAAAAAATAAAAAAAAAAATTTTTCGGCGTTAAAAATATGATCGAGCGACTACTCGACCCCATGGATCCGAGGATCCGAGCGCGACGTACTAACCACTCCGCTACTGGGTCAGCTGGGATTTTAAATTAAAAGCAACATTTAAAGGAATGGTTCAAAATGTAGTTTTTCGGCGTCAGTTAAAAAAAAAATTAAAAAAAATTGATTCGTTATTTTTAAACGAAAGTTTGGAAATAGTTAGATATAGATAGGCTTTTACCATTTTTTATTATAAACGATTAAAAAAGGACTTCAGGATTTTTTTACTATATATTTTTGTAAAAAAAGTCTTTTTTGCAATTTAAAAAAATCCTGAGATCATTTTGAACCCAAACCACCTCTGAAAGTTGCCCCCTACATTACCCTAATTTAATATAAAATTTCGCCCAAAAATAACGAATCAATTTTTTTTAAAGGCTTTATTGTGGTTTTCAGAGGTAGAATCCATGGACATCTATTGCGAACTGGACAAACTTTTCGGTGATGTTTTTATAACCACTGGATAGCACAGATTCTTAACTTTTTATAGCACCCCACTTTTATGGGCCAAAAATTATTATTTATAATAATGATATGCGACTTGTAGTCCAAGTGGTCAAAACTGTGAAGTTCTACCTTAAATTAAAAATTTTCTCCCCCGGGAGGCATTCTGCGTCTGCCCCCCGGACCCCCCATATCTGGGGGCTGCCGCCCGTAGCCCCCCCTGCAAGTTTCGTAGTAGTGCCCCCCAGACCGCCCCCCCCCGAAATGAAATCCTGGACACGCCACTGCAACAGGGGGAGGGGGTCTAACTCCAAATTTTTCCCTATGCCGACCTAAAAGAGGGGTCGAGACCCATACATGGGCACGGGGGGGTGGGGGGGGGGGGATTAACCCCCCCCCAAATTCTGCGACGGGGGGATTAACCCCCCCACTCAGAAGTGGGGGGGGGGGGAGAAAAAGTTAACCCCCCCCTAATTTTGGAAAAATGAAGAAAAAAAATGTCTTTAAAATGACTTCTAACTGCCTCCAAACTTAAGTTTTGAGGTCAAAATGAATGTTTTAAGCAATAAAAGCTCAAAAATGCAATAAAAAGGGCTTTTTGACCTAAAATTAGCGTTTTTTACCTATTTTTCCTTCAAAATCGAAAAAACGATATGGGTAAAATGCACTCCAGAAAAAAAACGATATGGGTATTTTGCGTTTCTCGGATTTTAACCCCCCCCCTAATTTGGGGTTTAACCCCCCCCCACTCCGGACCAACTTGCCCATGTATGTCTAGACCCCCCCTGGCTACGCCCATGTAAAATTATCTTAAATTAAATATACTTGACTTTATAATCAAGACAATAATATATAACTATTCTATTATTACGTAAATATTTTAAAAAAAACTATGATTTCTAATCTAATTATAAGAATATATAAACACACACATTATTATTTAAAAGAATTAAAAAATAAAATTTATAAGTTGCAATAAGGTCTTATTTTAATTTTACACAGTTTTAAAGCATTTATAAGCTTGTTTTACGTTTTTTACGCGTTTTAAGCCTATTTTAAAGCAGCGCGGATATATAGGGTACTGTGGTAATCCTTATTTAAGTCATAAATTAATTATAAAAGTTGTCATATTTTAAAATAAAATTAAAACCTATTTATAAAAAATTCCTAAAAAGCCTGTCTGGCAAAAATGATATTAGAATGTTTGAAAAGCTACTCCAGATCCGTCTCCGGTCAAGACTTCCGAAGCCCTTCGTGCCAGACTGTGAGAACTCCCCAGAGGTTTTCTCTTTCCAGACTTAGAGGGGTTAAAGACAGAAGCCCAAGGAAGACTGTGCCCAAGGAAGTCACTTCCACACGACTTAGTAAACATACAGCACACACACACACACACACAAGACGATGACTTTGTAACGTCCTTCCACAAGACTAACCACCGAATAGGGCCTTAAAAAGAAACAGAACAACCAGACGGGACGTTACAGTACACCCCCCTCAAAATTTGGGTCTTGCCGGACAACCCCCTAAAATTTGACCCCGCCCCCAAAATCCAAGAGGCTGCCCACCTATGGTTGGCCGCATAGATGAACAAGGGGGGGTAGGGTGAGGTCCACCCCCCCTAGCCTTGTTGTTGTTGCATTACCTATAACTTATCTCCCCTATGCAGATTATACAAAGGGCAGGCGCTGAGACAAGCCAGGAGGGGCAAAAAAATTTCACCCCTATGGTTGAGACTCTTCGTCCAACATTGAGAACAATGTTGGCAACCT
Organism: Microlaimidae sp. YZB2_3; assembly: GCA_030248175.1. Taxonomy (NCBI): domain Eukaryota; kingdom Metazoa; phylum Nematoda; class Chromadorea; order Desmodorida; family Microlaimidae; species Microlaimidae sp. YZB2_3. Next base: position 4,703 of record JASAMX010006149.1, read on the forward strand.
CTACCGCTAGAGTGTTCACTGCGCGCAGTGTTCACCCATTCCGAGGTCTTAGCTAAAGGATTTTAAGTCGCCGCCTGATTTTGATCTTACATTTAACGTCGTACATGAGCAGCATAGGTGTTCCTGCAAGGCCAGTGGTACATACTCCACACTTTGGAGCTGCATTTGTCCACTAATTTGCTAGATGGAAGACTGCCATGCGTAGCCGACGTACAACAACAATCACTCTAGTCATGCCAAGCTGGACTCATTTCTATAAAAGAAAAAATCCAGCAACCAGGTCCAGATGATTGGTACCCGTAGGCCCGTTGGGTGCTGCCTGAAGGTCAGCACGGTCCTGGTGGCTCAATGGCAAGCCCCCTAGCCTCTCGAACTTTTGGGCCCCCCTCTTAGAAAATCCAGGGGATCCCCCATCCCCCCAAATTTTCAAATTTTTTACCCCTAACCCCCCCTCTAGATTTTGAAATCTGACCCCCCCTCCCCTCTTGAGAAAATTTTAGGTACTTTTTTATACTAAATTTTATTGCAAAAACATGAATTTTTAACACAAATTCATGTTTTTACACCGTTTTTATACCTAAATATTGCTTTTTATTCAATGAAATGTAGTATTATCTTATAAAAAAAATTATTATTAAATATTTAATGGTTTAAAAGTATTTTTTTTTTCAGAAATCGGACCCCACCTGATCCCCCTCTAGGTTTTGAAATCTTCCACCCCGGGTAAACCCCTCCTAGAAAGCTAGGTAGGGGGGTTCGACCCCCACTAGGACCCCCCTCCTAGATTTTGAAATTTCATTTACCCGGGGTAAACACCCCCCTAGCTTTTTGACCGTGTTCATCTATGGTTGGCCGGGGTAAAAATAAGGAAGAAGAGATAGGTCCAGGGGGGTGGGGTTAGGTAAAAGCGAAGGTAACTCCATTATGAACCATGCTTTTCCCTACCTCCTTTCTTATGGTATATTAAAAGTGGATTCTGCCGGCCTGGCTGCCTTGAATTCAATAATTTTACTCATTTTTAATGCTAAATCAAAAAATTTCGCCTCCGGCGGCTGGAGGGACACCCCCCAGACCCCCGGCGGACGCTTTTTGTCCACCTGGCGCCGCATTTATAGTCCGTTTTCTGTTTTCCAGAGTCTGGCCCCCTCCTTTCAAAAATCCTGGCACAGGCCCTGTATCGTTTCTGTAAAAAACCTAATATTAAGCTTATTCTATATCCCACTGTAATTTTTTTAAAGTAATGCTATTTTTCGTGTAAAAACGTTTGAATCCGCGATCTGGTTTGAATTGCGTCATTTTAATTGCGGAAGAGCCAATAAAAAATCTTTTAAAGTTGATTATTCCTGTAAAACTTTTTAATTGAAAGGTTTGCTGTTGCCAGCATACGGACTCTTGACAGGACTCAAAAAGGACTCTTGACCTAAAATTGGCGTTTACCTATGTTTTCTTTAAAATTGAACAACGATATGGGTAAAATCCACTCCAGAAAAAAAAACGATATGGGTATTTAGCGTTTCTCGGATTTTAACCCCCCTAATTTGTGGTGAACACCCATCCTATTCCGGACAAACTTGCCCATGTATGCGGAGGAGCAACTTTTTTTTAAGGTAGAACACCACAGTTATGACGATTTTTACTAAAAGTTAGATATCAACTTCGATATCAATTTTTGTCTGACAAAGAAGGGAAAAGAGAAAAAGGGACAAAAAAGCGAAATTAAGGTAAAAATAGGTCTAAAATGGCTTCAAATGCATTGAAATTATGCTAAAAACTGCAAAAATTTCGCCATGACGGCGTCATTATAGGTCAAAAATTGCGCCATACTTTTTTGGTATTTTTTTATTTTTGAGCGGAGGGGGGCAATAAAACGGGGTAGGGAGAATTCTCCTATAAAACAGGGGGCATTTTCAGACCGTGCACAGGTTTGTATATTTATCTCTTTACTAGTGACGGGCAGAACTGCGGAACCCCCGGAACCGGAATCGAGATTTTTCAGAAATCCGGAACAGGAACCGGAATTCTAAATTTTGCCCGGAACATTCGGAACCCGGAACTGCCTATCAAACTGCGAAACCCCCGGAACACCGGAACCGTAACCAGAACCGGAATTGAGATTTTCCAAAAATCCACAACCAAAATTCTAAAAACAAAATTTGCCCGGAACATCCGGAACCAGAACTGGCCATCGTTACTCTTTAGTCTTTACCCTTTCCAACAAAACCTATATTAAAACAAATTTTCGGAGCTACGGAGCTAAATAAAAAAAATATATTCTTATAACTTACCCGCGCCGGGTTGTCCGTTTGAAAAACGTGGCAAAATTGGGAGCCTTGAATTCTAGGTTCTGCGGCCAGGAAGACGAACTGGCAGAAATCCGGATCGCAAGTGACGTAGGAAACCCGTTTCAATGCATGAGCCATGTAAATTTGCTGCAAAGTTTTATGTAAATTTACTTGTTTTATGCAAAATTTTATGTAAATTTACTTGTTTTATGCAAAATTTTATGCAAATTTACTTGTTTTAAACACAAAATTTTTTAAGATTTTTTACACCGGTTTTATCCAGATTCTTGAAACAGAAAAATTGCATAAAGTCAAACAATATTATTCAGACCTGTGCACGGTCTGGAAATGCCCCCCCCCGCTTTATTGGAAGATTTCCCCCCCACCCAAAAATGAAAAGTACCCACAAATTATGGCGCCATTTTTTATCTATTATGACGCCATCATCGCAAATTTTTTTGCAGTTTTTAGCTCATTTCAATGCATTTTAAGCCATTTTAGACCTATTTTTACCTTATTTTGCTTTTTGGCCCATTTTTTTCTTTTTTCCTTATTTTTCTCTCTTTTTTCTGTCTCCCCTGCTTCCCCCCCGGTTTCAAAACAGGTCTCCCCGTGACCCGCCCTCCGTTTTGCAATTGCCCCCCAATAAAATGCCGGGGGGGGGGTGGGGGTGGGTGGACAGTGCACAGGTCCATACATGGGCACGGGGGGGGGGGGGGGGTTGGGGGGGGGGTTAACCGTAACCCCCCCCCAAATTCTGAGAAGGGGTTTAACCCCCCACTCAGAAGTGGGGGGGGGAGAAACCCCCTCCCCCCACAGTCACCCCCTGTGGGGGGGCCCCCCAATTTTGAAAAAATGAAGAAAAAAATGTCTTTAAAATGACTTCTAACTGCCTCCAAACTTAAGTTTTGACGTCCAAATGAATGTTTTAAGCAATAAAAAGCTCAAAAATCAAAAAAGGCTTTCTGACCTTAAATTGGCGTTTTGTACCTATTTTTCCTTCAAAATCGAAAAACGATATGGGTAAAATGCACTCCAGAAAAAAAACGACCTGGGTATTTTGCGTTTCTCGGATTTTAACCTCACCCCCCCCCCTTAATTTAGCGTTTGACCCCCCCCACTCCGAAACAACTTGCCCATGTATGCACAGGCCTTGGTTTTTATTTTTATTTTCAATTAAATTATTCTTCGTAGGGAAATAAAGACGTGCAGGATTCAATAAATGGTTTGAAGGCAGCAGTAAGTCATGACCGAACAAATTCAGAACACTAACGAAACCATTCAGGGCATTACAATTCAGTCGAAGCAACTCCTGGCCAATAGAGGCGAGAGGCGACCGTCCGATTCAGCGTTCCACCAATCACCGGCGAATTTTTAATGCCAAACCACGCCCTCCTTTGGTCTTAGTCAATCGGCGTCCATCTTGCGTAAGATGATAACGCCCACCAATCCAGAAACCGCGCGTAGCCGGAATGACGCCACGTGATGGGAAGCCTCAAAAGGCGATCAACTTCTGCGGCGAATTCAAAGATTTATCGACACGCTTAAATACGGTAAAACCATAAAGTTTGGATAAAGTTTGCCATCATAAAAAAACTTGCGGCTTGGATAAAGTTTGCCGAATCGAAGGCTATTACCGGCTACATCTAATGAAGCTTTCATAGAATGGGAGCGACATCTGATTGTTAAGAAGCGTTTAACTAATTTTTTTGTCGCAGAATGAGTCAAAATAAGCATAATAAGCTAAACATTAGTTTGACTCTTCCTATATATGATAAATATAATGAATTGCAGTGAGTGTGATACTATACTCTTGGGCCCTTTTTGCTGCGGAAGAATTGGTCACAGTTGTTATTTTATCAATCCTACTCTTTTTCATTTGAAAGTCATAATTTGTGTATAATAAATTATATTTCACGTTATCAAATACAAAAATATATTATGAAAAATTTTTAATAAAAAAATAACCTTGAAATTTTTTATGGAATCGTATTCAAGAATAAGGGGCGGTCCGTGAAAAACAAAGCGAATTAAGATCTAAATACCGTGATGGCCGAGCACTTTCTTTTTACGGGTCCGTATAAAAACCCCTACTGGACAAATTCCCCATAGGCCAAAATCCCCATAAACGTTACAAAATCCCAATAATTTGGTGTAAATTCCCCATAAATATAATGAGTTTACAATATTTCCTTTAAATTTTGAAACTTGGAAAATACAACCAAATTTTATCAAACTATATTCTTAGCTTAATTTTATAGGACTTTCCTCAGGCTTAGGAGAAAATTAAAACATTTTTAATGCTTTTATAATTAAAAAATTTTTCAAACATTCTAGTTTTCAAACGCATTTCTGATTGTTGTGGGGAATTTTTACTACGTTATGGAGATTTTTGCCATGGGGATTTTACACTACTTTTAGATGGGGATTTTAAATGTCACCGTATGCACAAAAAAAAACAGAACTTGAAACTATTCAGAGAAGAGTCCATGATCTGATGCATTCGGGTTTGTTATCTATCGACATTTTAAAGGAAAATCCACTTTACATTGTGTAGGTATGGAATTTCTGGGGCTTCGGCAGTATTTCTTGCTCTATAAAATTAATATTTGCTGTAAATGAAATGTGTGACTTTCACTGCGCACGACAGTTTGTCAAAGGAATCTAAACTTTTACAGCCATTTTTCCAGATCAGACTCCAGCTATAAGGAATTGCACAAAAACACTACAATCGACAAAAATCCATAAACGTTTTATTTAAATTTCTAAACTGTTACTTCTGGCGAATAAAGCCGATTTTTTCTTCGGGCAGCTGGGAGCAATGAAACTGCGTAGTTGCACAGCGCACCACAGTTTGCTACAAAATTCTAGTTAAGTCAAGACGCGTAAATTTTAAAGATTAAAATTTTGGAGCTTGAAGAAATGCCATGACTCATAAAATGGTTGAGTGACCTTTTTCCAGTTACCACGATAACACCTTCATACCACCGCGGTGACACTTTCGTTCCACGGTAGTGATATCTCGATTCGACCATTGTGGTTTATAAAATTAACCGTTGTTAAGCTTGACGTATTAATCCTACGTCATACCTGGGTGATACATAATACTTTAAGCTTACATAAAATTGGCATAAATGCTACCTACATGGGTTGAGCCATTTCAGGTTGCTTGGGTTTACCCCGCAGTAAGTAAGCAAAGAAAAATGGCTAAAGGTGATACAGCGTGCAAATTCTTATCTACGCGTAAAAGTATTACGTATCACCTAGCTATGACCTGGGTGATACCGAAATTTTTTGCGGGCGAAGTTTATACATTACAACGATTAGACGAACATACCACCACTGAGAAATAAAGGTTTCACGGTGGAAGTTCAAAGGCTTCACTGGTGGTAGTACGAAAAATTCCATTACTGTGGCAGTACGAAGATTTCACCGTGGTAGAACTGAAAGTTTCACTATGTTAGCACAAAGGTTTCACCGTGGCAGTACCAAGGTTACACCGTGGTAACCAGCGAAAAGGCAATTACCAGATAGGGCCAGGCAGTTTTTAGTACATAATCCCCAACAGTTTTAACCAACTTTTTGTAGGCGAAGGGAGTGGGCGGCGCCCATAAACTTTTTGAAAAACGCTTGCGGTGACTTGCACTGCGATTTTCTGTAATATTGATAATCCGTCCCCATTTCTTTGAAAAATCTTATTATACGTTTCTTGATAATATTGTATATAGGTCGTATAAGCAGTGCAAATGCCGGATAACATCGGCCGTTTAAAATTGTTCCCGGCTTTAAGTATCAATTACATAATCATTTTAAAATCAAATATGCTTTGTTCAGGTTTAAAATTGCGAGGTGCTAAAGCTGTAAAGATTAAGAACAAAACTTTAGTAATTTAATCCTTTTCACGTAAACAGGTGCGAAGTATTTGAAACAATTAGTAAGTAGCGCGTATAACTTTTTTGAAACAAAATATTACTTTTTTATTAACAAACATGGTGTCAATTTCACTAAAAAAGTGCAGAATTAAATTAATTTTTTAAGCGATGTTGCTTCATAAAGATTTAAATGTTTTGTCCCTTAAATTTTTGAAAGAACTTGTAAATATTTATTTGCGAATTTTTGATTGGACCGTAATTTAGTTTTTTAATCGGCCGAATGTTTATGTTCTGTCAACTTTACACTTTTTTCATGTTGAAGTTCTGTGCGCTTTTATGTCACTTTTTTCACTTTTATGTCGCTTTAATGTCACTTTTGTCACTGTTCTGTTGCGTCTTGTGTGCGAAATCCTTAAAATAAAAACAAACACTTTGCTAAAATAACAAAGAAATCTTGCATCCAAAATTTTTTGTTTCGCTGCTCAAAAAATTCTTTAAGCTTCGAAATTAAGAGAGAATTTATTGAAGTTCCCTCCGGTCGAAACTATTATTTATTTAGTTCAATTAATGTAAATAAAGGAGATAAACAAAACCGTAGTTTTACACTTTACTTGGATGGCGTAATAAATGCATGGGGATCATTAACGTTTTGCCGTATCCCCATAGTGTATAAAACCGTTTAGGTTTGATTGAGTTTTTATCGTTTGTCTATCCTAATCTTCTGCCCCCACAGTGCCCAAGCGTTTTGTACACAGTTGCTTATTTGTTCTCCCCACGCAAATCTTTCTGTCCACGGGATTTACATTCGCTTTTTGCACTCAGGATCAAACGGTTTTTTTATTGTTTTTATCCCCTTGGAGAATATTATATGTGCTGAATTTAGCTTTGGAATGTTTCCTTCAGTGCACACGTGCAAACCTGGATGTTTTGTGCGAAATTTCTGTGCGAAAAGTTTTTTTTGTGCAAACGAATCTTAAAATTCGTGCTTTTTTTATTTCATTTAGGTACTCATCTGTATTTTTAATATACTGTATTTTTATAAATATTATTGACATTTTGTTTAATATCAAAAGAGAATTACATTGTTTTTTTTTTTTTAAATTTTGCTGAGTTTTATACTTCTTAACACTTTTTTTGCTTTTTGGTAATAATTTCTCCTATCTTGCATGCAGCAAACGAGCCTAAAGCAGTCTCCGGATATCACGAGTGGTTGCAAATTTCTTCTCGTGATAGAAATTTGTTTGTTAAAATAATTATAATAATTTGCGTAAGCAGCTGAAAACAATTTGTTTTAACAATTTTTGTCTGCTTAGCTTTACATAATTTTTTTCTGCAGTAAAAATTGCAGTTTTACTTGTAAAAAATTATAATATCCATTTTTTACTTAAGGTTAGGCGGTATTTTGAAACTGTCGTTGTTATTTCCACAGGTTTAACCCCTTTTTGATTACTGTGAATTTGATTGCTAATTTTATGTTCTGTTTTTTACTTATGGAGTAACTAAACGTCATATACAATGCCGATTTGAGGGAAGGGTTATTTTAATTATTCATTTGCAGTAAATTATAAACTAAAAATAAGACTAAAGGTAAAGTCTTCCAGGCTGAAATTAAGGGCGTAACCGCTCTCCGCCAGGAAGAAATAAACAATAAACTCCCGAGCGAGAAAAATTTTCAGCGGTTATGTAACCAATTATTATTTAGTTGCGTCAGGTGTTTCTCTGTGGGTAATATTTTCTCTAAAAAACGAGTGGTTACTTTACCACTTATCTATTTTTACCCTGATAGAATTTATTTTTAGAATGTTTAAAATGTACAAAATTGTAGAAAATACAGTTTTTTAATAAGTATAAAGAAAAAAAAACCAACAGTTCCAAAACCACCAAAAAACCAAAGAAGAAACCAAAAAAACAAAAGAGCACCCCAACCCACCAAAACAACGCCCCCACACCCCCCAAGTCCTTGCATTTGATTTGGAATATCTAAAAACAGCGTCCGCGAAGTTAGGGAAGGGCGTATTTTTATTCTTTAACATCATAATAAGCTCGGAATTTTTACAACGGAGGTCGTTTCGGCTCTCAAATAGCTCCGCAGCCAAAAGCCCCACAGCCATTATTTTTATGTTCCATTGCTAATTACCGGATTGTTTAGTTTTACAGGGGGCGCGGTAGTCGGTCGGGGTCGATGGCGCAACGACCGGAGCCACTCAGACCTTGTCAAGAGCCAATCACCGAAAAGTGTATTCATAACAACGGGGAGATCGAACTAATCAGCGAAGAGTGTGTGTTTTGAAAACAACAAGAAGGGAGGGGATCGGAAAGAACGCAGCTCCGGGGGTCGGTTTTTGGGTTCCCAACCGACCAATTCGATTTTTTAGACGTTTTTAAAAACAATAAGAGGGCCATTTCCTCCCAGCCCCGGATTCATTCCATCTGGCTCCGGGTCTTCTAAATGTAAATTTAGCCGCGGGGGCGGGGCGGAAAAATGGAGGCGGGGAAAAACGGGTGCGGTTTCATTCGCTCGTTATTGTATCAATTGAATTGCTATTAATTGCCCAATATCGTGCCAGACACCGCTCATGAGGAATCGCCGCACTCGGCCGAATATACGGCCGGCTGGCAAAAAAAAAAACGGCTTAAACCTTTTGAAGTGCTCAATTACCTACGCTCGAATTTAATCGCCTCTCGGTCGAATAAGTTCTGTTAGCGAATAAGTGTCTGAGGCTTTTTACTTTCAAACGAGCTAAAGTTCAAGTTAACGTGGATTTCACAAAGGAATAACCATGTTAATTGCTGTAATATCTCAAAAGTAAATGATGAAACCCGTATGGTGTAGTTTTGATATTTGGATTGAGGAAACTTTGATATTGTATCGTGGCAGAACACGTTTTTTTTATTATTTGTTAATTTCTGTTCCTCAAGTTACGTTAGATCAATGTATAAAGTTCAATATTTTTCTGTTACTTTATTTCAAATATATTTATTACAATATTCAAACCAGTCACTGCTTAAGTATATTTGTTATAGTTCGTGTGTGGTCTCTTGTTTTTTATCCAAGTATGACATTTTCACAAATCTCGTGGTAACTGGTTATCGTTGTGTTAGAAAACACCTGTTACATAATGCGACAAAATTTACACAAGAAAAACGATTCGTTGTTACAAATCGGTCATTTCGCGTTGTAAAAATGAAAGAACAGCTGGATAAACAATGTTTTTCTCAAAGATTTTTCTTAGGTTTTCGTGTCTAATAAAACAAATCTTAAGTTGACTGGGTTTTTAACTGAGCTTAAGTGAATTTTTATGTATGAATTCCAAAATTTTTTTGTATTGAAATTTTCACTCCTACTTATTTTCTTTTAAAGGCGCGGTGCGGAGTCAAACTTTTTGTCGTCGATTTTGATAATTTTTTGTGAAAATTTTACCCCTGCCCTCAATAGCCCACAAAATTTTTTCAACAAAATATCTCCAGTGGTTCAGGAGTTATGACCCCCAAAAATGGTATTTTTCGACAATTTTGTACGTGACAAATTTCTCAATGGGTATAACAATTTACGTTAAAATTATACACTCAAAGAAAGCGGCTTCTTTTACTTTAATTTGATACCTTGATCGTTGAGATTAGTGCAATATTTGTCGAAATATTGCGTTTCCTGTACAAAATACCCGAAACTTTTTCGTTAAAAAACCAAACGACGGCGCAAGTGATTTTGTAAAGTTTGCCAAACCTTTCTTTCCTTCACTTCGTGTTTTTAGCGAAAAAAATCGAGGGTTTTTTTTGTACAAAAAACAAATACTGCACCAATCTTAACGATCAAGGTATCAAATTAAAGTAGAAAGTAGCCGCTTTATTTAAGTACATAATTTGTAACTTAAATCGTTATACTTATTGAGCAATTTTTCACGTACAGAATTGTCAAAAAAGGCCATTTTTGTGGGGTCATAACTCCTGAACCACTGAAGACTGGAGATATTTTGTTGAAAGAATTTTTGTGGGCTATTTGGGGCAGGGATAAGGTTTTCACAAAAAATTATCAAAATCAAAGACGAAAAGTTTGACTCCGCACCGCACCTTTAAGCAGGGGTACGACGACACTGAAATGTACCAGAAGAGTGTGCAAATGTCAATAAGTAAAACATGAAAACATACGAACTATAATAATAATGAAGCAGTGACTGGTTTGAGCATCAACAATATTTGAGAAGAACAGAAAATATTTAACTTTATACATTGATCTAACGAAACTTGAAGAACAGAAATTAACAAATAATAAACGTGTTCTGCCATGATAACAGAATATTAAAGTTTCCTCAATCCAAATACTAAACTACACCATACGGATTTCATCATTTACTTTTGAGATATTACAATTAAACACGGTTATTCCTTTGTGAAATTGAGGTTAACTTGAACTTTAGCTCGTTTGAAAGAAAAAGCCTCAGGCACTTATTCGTGAAACAGAATCTATTCGACCGAGAGGCGATTAAATTCGAGCGTAGGTAATTGAGCACTTCAAAAGGTTTAAGCCGTTTTTTTTTTTGCCAGCTGGCCGTATATTCGGCCGAGTGCGGCGATTCCTCATGAGCGGTGTCTGGCACGATATTGGGCAATTAATAGCAATTCAGATTGATAATATAACGAGCGAATGAAACCGGATCGTTTTTGCCTCAATTTTTCCGCCCCGCCCCCGCTAAATTTACATTTGAGAAATCGTAAGCGAGACTGGAACTAATCCGGGCTGGGAGGAATGGCTTCTTATCTGTTTTTGAAAACGTCTAAAATTCGAATTGGTCGGTTGGGAACCCAAAAACCGACCCCCGGAGCCTAGTTTTTCCGATCCTCCTTCTCTGGTTGTTTTCAAAACACACACTCTTCGCTGATTAGTTCGATCTCCCCGTCACCAAGACACTTTTCGGTATTCGGCTCTCGACAAGGTCTGAGTGGCTCCGGTCGTTGCGCCATCGACCCTGACCGACTACCGCGCCCCCGTAAAACTAAACAATCCGGTAATTAGCAATGGAACATAAAAAAATAACGGCCGCTTCTGGCCGCGGAGCTATTTGAGAGCCGAAACGACCTCCGTTGTAAAAATTCCGAGCTTATTATGATGTTAAAGAATAAAAATACGCCCCTCCCTAACTTCGCGGGCGCTGTTTTTAGATATTCCAAATTAAATGCAAGGACTTAAAAATAAATTCTATCAGGGTAAAAATAGATAAGTGGTAAAGTAACCACTCGTTTTTAGAGAAAATATTACCCACAGAGAAACACCTGACGAAACTAAATATTAATTGGTTACTTATCCGCTGAAAATTTTTCTCGCTCGGGAGTTTTTTGTTTTATTTCTTCCTGTGCGGAGAGCGGCTACGCCCTTAATTTCAGCCTGGAAGACTTTACCTTTAGTCTTATTTTTAGTTTATAATATACTGCAAATGAATAATTAAAATAACCCTTCCCTCAAATCGGCATTGTATATGACGTTTAGTTACTCCATAAGTAAAAAACAGAACATAAAATTAGCAATCAAATTCACAGTAATCAAAAAGGGGTTAAACCTGTGGAAATAACAACGACAGTTTCAAAATACCGCCTAACCTTAAGTAAAAAATGGATATTATAATTTTTTACAAGTAAAACTGTAATTTTTACTGCAAAAAAATTATGTAAAGCTAAGCAGACAAAAATTGTTAAAACAAATTGTTTTCAGCTGCTTACGCAAATTATTATAATTATTTTAACAAACAAATTTCTATCACGAGAAGAAATTTGCAACCACTCGTGATATCCGGAGACTGCTTTAGGCTCGTTTGCTGCATGCAAGATAGGAGAAATTATTACCAAAAAGCAAAAAAAGTGTTAAGAAGTATAAAACTCAGCAAAATTTAAAAAAAAAACAATGTAATTCTCTTTTGATATTAAACAAAATGACAATAATATTTATAAAAATACAGTATATTAAAAATACAAATGAGTACCTAAATGAAATAAAAAAGCACGAATTTTAAGATTCGTTTGCACAAAAAAAACTTTTCGCACAGAAATTTCGCACAAAACATCCAGGTTTGCACGTGTGCACTAAAGGAAACATTCCAAAGCTAAATTCAGCACATATAATATTCTCCAAGGGGATAAAAACAATAAAAAAACCGTTTGATCCTGAGTGCAAAAAGCGAATGTAAATCTCGTGGACAGAAAGATTTGCGTGGGGAGAACAAATAAGCAACTGTGTACAAAACGCTTGGGCACTGTGGGGGCAGAAGATTAGGATAGACAAACGATAAAAACTCAATCAAACCTAAACGGTTTTATACACTATGGGGATACGGCAAAACGTTAATGATCCCCATGCATTTATTACGCCATCCAAGTAAAGTGTAAAACTGCGGTTTCGTTTATCTCCTTTATTTACATTAATTGAACTGAATAAATAATAGTTTCGACCGGAGGGAACTTCAATAAATTCTCTCTTAATTTCGAAGCTTAAAGAATTTTTTGAGCAGCGAAACGAAATTTTGGATGCAGATTTCTTTGTTATTTTAGCAAAGTGTTTGTTTTTATTTTTAAGGATTTCACACACAAGACGCAACAGAACAGTGACAAAAGTGACATTAAAGCGACATAAAAGTGAAAAAAGTGACATAAAAGCGCACAGAACTTCAACATGAAAAAAGTGTATAAAGTTGACAGAACATAAAACATCGGCCGATTAAAAAACTAAATTACGGTCCAATCAAAAATTCGCAAATAAATATTTACAAGTTCTTTCAAAAATTTAAGGGACAAAACACGTTAAATCTTTATGAAGCAACATCGCTTAAAAAATTAATTTAATTCTGCACTTTTTTAGTGAAATTGACACCATGTTTTGTTAGTAAAAAAGTAATATTTTGTTTTGAAAAAAGTTATACGCGCTACTTACTAATTGTTTCAAATACTTCGCACCTGTTTACGTGAAAAGGATTAAATTACTAAAGTTTTGTTCTTAATCTTTACAGCTTTAGCACCTCGCAATTTTAAACCTGAACAAAGCATATTTGATTTTAAAATGATTATGTAATTGATACTTAAAGCCGGGAACAATTTTAAACGGCCGATGTTATCCGGCATTTGCACTGCTTATAACCTATATACAATATTATCAAGAACGTATAATAAGATTTTTCAAAGAATGGGGACGGATTATCAATATTACGAAAAAATCGCGGTGCAAATCACCGCAAGCGTTTTTCAAGAAGTTTATGGGCGCCGCCCACTCCCTTTCAGCCTCCGAAGGTTAAAATTTTTGGGGATTATGTACTAAAAACTGCCTAACCCTATCTCGTAATTGCCTTTTCGCTGGTTACCACGGTGTAACCTTCGTACTACCACGGTGAAACCTTTGTACTAACATAGTGAAACTTTCATACTACCACGGTGAAATCTTCGTACTGCCACAGTAAAACTTTCGTACTACCACAGTGAAGCCTTTGAACTACCACGGTGAAACCTTCATCTCTCGGTGGTGGTATGTTCGTCTAATCATTGTAATGTATAAACTTCGCCGCAAAAAATTTAGGTATCACCCAGGTCATAGCTAGGTGATACATAATACTCTACGCGTAGATAAGAATTGCACGCTGTATCACCTTTAGCCATTTTACTTTGCTTACTTACTGCGGGGTAAACAAGCAACCTGAAATGGCTAAACCCAGTAGGTAGCGCTTATGCCAATTTTATCTAAGCTTAGAGTATTATGTATCACCCAGGTATGACGTAGGTAATACGTAGACTTAACGACGGTTAATTTTATAAACCACAATAGTCAAATCAAGATATCACTACCGTGGAACGAAAGTGTCACCGCGGTGGTATGAAGGTGTTATCGTGGTAACTGGAAAAAGGTCACTGACCATTTTATGAGTCATGGCATTTCTTCAAGCTCCAAAATTTTAATCTTTAAAATTACGCGTCTTGACGTTAGAATTTTATCACAAACTGTCGTGCGCTGTGCAACTGCGCGGTTTCACTGCTCCCAGCTGCCCGAAGAAAAATCGGCTTTATTGCGCAGGAAGTAACAGTTTAGAAATTTAAATAAAACGTTTATGGATTTTTGTCGATTGTAGTGTTTTTGTGCAATTTATTTATAGCTGGATTTTTAATCTGGAAAAATGGCTGTAAAAATATTAGATTCCTTTGACAAACTGTCGTGCGCAGTGAAAGTCGCACGTTACAGTTACGGCAAATTATTAATTTTATAGAGCAAGAAATACTGCCAAAACACCAGAAATTCCATACCTACACAATGTAAAGTGGATTTTCCTTTTAAAATGTCGATAGATAACAAACCCGAATGCAGTTAATAGTGGATTATTATCTGAATAGTTTCAAGTTCTGTTTTTTTTTTTGTGCATACGGTGACGTGCAAAATCCCCATAAAAGTAGTGTAAAATCCCCATGGCAAAAATCTCCATAACGTAGTAAAAATTCCCCACAACAATCAGAAATGCGTTTGAAAACTAAAATGTGTTAAAAATTTTTTAATTATAAAAGCATTAAAAATGTTTTAATTTTCTCCTAAGCCTGAGGAAAGCCCTATAAAATTAAGCTAAATTTTATCATGATAAAATTTGGTTGTATTTTCCAAGTTTCAAAATTTAAAGGAAATATTGCAAACTCATTATATTTATGGGGAATTTACACCACCTTATTGGGATTTTGTAACGTTTATGGGGATTTTGGCCTATGGGGAATTTGTCCATGGGGTTTTTATACGGACCCGTAAAAAGAAAGTACTATTCCATCACGGTATTTAGATCTAATTCGCTTTGTTTTTCACGGACCACCCTGTATTTGAATACGATTCCATAAAAAATTTCAAGGTTATTTTTTTATTAAAAATTTTTCATAATATATTTTGTATTTGATAACGTGAAATATAATTTATTATACACAAATTATGACTTTCAAATGGAAAAAGAGTAAGATTGATAAAATAACAACTGTGACCAATTCTTCCGCAGCAAAAAGGGCTGGTGGTTTTGGATAGAAAATTCCAAGAGTATAGTATCACACTCACTGCAATTCATTATATTTCTAATTATATAGGAAGAGTCAAACTAATGTTTAGCTTATTATGCTTATTTTGACTCATTCTGCGACAAAAAAATTAGTTAAACGCTTCTTAACAATCACAAACAGATGTCGCTCCCATTCTATGAAAGCTTCATTAGATGTAGCCGGTAATAGCCTTCGATTCGGCAAACTTTATCCAAGCCGCAAGTTTTTTTATGATGGCAAACTTTATCCAAACTTTATCGTTTCATTATAACGTGTCGATAAATCTTTGAACTCGCCGCAGAAGTTGATCGCCTTTTGAGGCTTCCCATCACGTGGCGTCATTCCGGCTACGCGCGGGGTTTCTGATTGGTGGGCGTTCTGGTCTTTCTAGCCAGATGAACGCCGATTGACTAAGACCAAAGGAGGGCGTGGTTTGGCATTAAAAATTCGCCGGTGATTGGTGGAACGCTGAATCGGACGGTCGCCTCTCGCCTCTATTGGCCAGGAGTTGCTGGAGTAGAATTGTAATGCCCTGAATGGTTTCGTTAGTGTTCTGAATTTGTTCGGTCATGACTTCCTGCTGCCTTCGGATTTCCATTATTGAATCCTGCACGTCTTTATTTCCCTACGAAGAATAATTTAATTGAAAATAAAAATAAAAACCAGAGGCCTGTGGTCATACATGGGCAAGTTGGTCCGGAGTGGGGGGTTAACCCCAAATTATGGGGGGGGAGGTTAAATCTGAGAAACGCAAAATACCCATATCGTTTTTTTTCTGGACTGCATTTTACCCATATCGTTTCTCGATTTAAAAACAATAGGTAAAAACCGCTAAGTTTAGCTTAGGCCTTTTTTATTTTTTGAGCTTTTTACTGTTTAAAACATTCATTTTGATCACAAAACTTAAGTTTGGGGGCAGTTAGAAGTCATTTTAAAGACTTTTTTCTTCGTTTTTTCAAAATTGGGGGGTTAACCTTCCCCCCCACTATTGCGTGTGTGTGTGTGGGGGGAGGGGGTTAAACCCTTTTCAGAATTTGAGGGGAGGTTAACTCCCAACCCCAACCCCCCATGCCCATGTATGCCTGTGGTCGCTACGGACAGTTTTCTTAAGTATATGACAAATCGCGATTTTTGGCAAACGAGATCTTATGAAATACAGCACTGTTTGTATAAAAATTTAATATTGAACTTTATAATCGTGGGATTTTTGCCTTTTTAACACCCGGGTGCTACCACGATTATAAAGTGCACATTGATAATATTTATTAAGAGTTGAATGAATTGATATTAAAAATCAAATTGCAACAAAAAATTTTAAACTCCTTAAAATTATCAAATATTTATTAGTAAAAACACTTCTTATGCAGAGGAGATGTTATCCCTTTTCACGTAAGTAAAAATTTATCGAAACTTTACCGTTTATGTGGTGTAATATACAATTTTCCGTAAAAAATGGGGGTTAATTTTTTCAAAATTGTGGATTTAATTTAATTGGATGAAATTCAAAGCTCCAAATAGTTTAGATTGAAATTTATGATTATGATTTTAAAACGCCATAATAGTTGTCGTTTTAGTAATCAGTTATATGCCTACTTTTTTAGAGCTGGGAGGAGGAGAGGAGCTAATAAAATCACTTTTAGCCAACTAGTGCTTATGAAAAAAAGAAGATCTTTCATCTATTGGAGATTATTGGGTAAAAGTGATTTTCCCAAGCACTAATTGGCTAACAGTGATTCTATTAGCTCCTCCCACAACCATTCCCACAGAGCAAAATCTATATATCACGTGATCACGAATACTATATGACATTTTAGGGTCCTTAAAATCCTGACGTGATACATACTTCATCACAATCACATACACAAAATATTTTGGCAGGAAGAAACAATATGGTTTGTTTTAAATGATATTTCTTTACTTCTCAGAATTTTGTTGATCGTTCGGTTTTTACCAGTCTCTTTATTTGATCGCAGGTTGGATAAAAATAAAAAAAAACTTCACTTTATTAAGTTTATTAAGTCTAACTGAATAAATAGCCTAGTGATAAAAAGCGTTTCAATTCTAACAATTATTATATTTATATTATTGTTTATGATAATCTATTTTTACGCGTCAGGATTTTAAGGACCCTCAAATGTCATATAGTATTCGTGATCACGTCATATAGGTTTTTCTCTGTGGGAATGGTTGTGGAAGGAGCTAATAGAATCACTAGCCAATTAGTGCTTGGGAAAATCACTTTTAGCCAATTAATCTCCAATAGATGAAAGATCTTCTATTTTTTCATAAGCACAATTGGCTAAAAGTGATTCTATAACGTTATAACTCTGTAAATAATATTAACACTGAACAATTTCCGTTTAAATAGAAGGGTTTTGACTATCGTGATTATTTTTACATAATATTACATGTTCTACCTTTACGACTTCAGCCATAGGATTTCCCTGTTCGGCCAGTTTTCGTTGCTCCCATTTTACTTTTCTGAATCTAAAAATTTTTTATTATTTTATTACAACAGCTTATTTTTAACGTTAACCAAATGGAATTTTGATCTAAATAAATAGAATAAAATAGAATAGAGTAAAAGTAACTAAAACTGACTTATGATTTCGACCATCAGCGAAAATGTAAATCTGTCTAAGTTATTTATAAGTAACACTTCCGTTAACGAGATATGATTATTTAAAAAAAATTTCAAATTATCTGTTTATGAAATTTACATAATCACAAACGTCGTTATATTACAATATCGAATTAACATATAACGAATATAGCAATAGAATATTTTAAAACTAAATAATATTTTTAAAATAAATAAAAACAATGCAAGCAACATATACAATATAACGAATATAGCAACCAACGTCCTAAATTGACGGTTTTAAATATAAAGTCAGTTTCTCGAATTTAAATTCTTTTTATTCTTTCTCTATATGATTTTTTAACAGTAAATTTAAAAAAAAATTTTAAAATTTTAAAAATAAACAAAAAATGTAAAAATAAAAAAAATATTGAAATTAAAATATAAAATATTTAGCTTAACTAAAACCTTGATGTATTTTATTACATTAATTAAATATAAAAGGGATTAAAAGTTATTAATAAACAATATAAAAAAAATAAATGTTTTTACCAGTATCTTGTAGCATCATAGTTAGATGTAATGTTGAAATATTGAAAAATAACCGTTGAAAACGAAAAAAAACACGCCAATGTGGACGAAACCTCTGTGAAAGCTAATTTGTATATGTATTGTATTGTTTTTATTGTGTGTCTTATATTTAAGCAGTTAGCCTTGAAAAAAAATTAAGTTTAAGCATTAGATAGCTTACTCGCTTATGAAATCGATGAAGCGGCGTTGGGATTTAAACTTATGACCACAGCGCAAAAAAAAAACACGTCAGCGTGAATGAAACGTCTGTGAAAGTTAATTTTTGTTGTTGTTCCTATGTGTAGTCCATAAAATTCCGTAAATGTTTTGACGTTAGTATTTTATTGCAAACTGTTAGAAACTGCAAAACTGTTAAAAAAGTTGTTAAAATTGCAAACTGTTTCACTGTCCCACGCTGTGAAACTGCCCGGTTTCACTGTTCATGGCTGCGCGAAAAAAAACCGGTTTTCTAGCAAAGGGAGGGATTCAGACAGAAAATAAAAACTTTACGGAATTTTGTCGATTGTGCAGTTAGCCCTGGAAATAAATGCAGTTGTTTAAGCATTAGAGAGCTTACTCGCTTATGGAATCGATGAAGCGGCGTTGAGACTTCAAACTTGTGACAACAGCCCCTTTTTGTCGTTGTCGGTGCATGAACCACGTATTCTGAAGTACGCTGGCTGCCGCGTTCTTTTTGGCCTGAAAATTAACTTTAATTAATTAAAACTATTATTAAAAATTACTCTTTAATTAAAACTATTTTATTGAAACTAAAAATCTTTGTCGAATAGAAAGAAAGAGTTGTAATGAAAAACATATAAATATTTCGCGAATGTTCCTCATTATTCAATTTTTAAAATTTCATGTAAGAAAAGAGAAAAAAAAGAAAAGAAAAATTCAAGTAAAAAAGTGCATAAACAGTTGTTTACTTTCCTTGAAATCTATGGTTGAAAACTGCTCGGAAATTACTGAAGGTTTATCGTACTAAACGTCCAATCAGCAGTGTGCAACTTATGCTTATGCAAATATAAACGACACCGTAGTCAAAATATTATTACGTAAAATTTATGAATTGACAATGGAATCGATTCGAATTATGTGTGAAACGCGGGTTTGTCTTCAGCTGTCCAGAGACACCCCGTTTCTATACAAGTTATTTTTTAATCACATAAATGAAGAAAGGAAGAAAGAAATTTATTTTTAGCATAAACAAAAAAAAACATGTTATTACAAAAAATTACACAGAGTATTAAGTTAAAAAAAATTGTATCACGACAATTTAAAGATATTAATTAGCAAATGTCTTAGATAAAAAATATAAAAATACACATTATAAGATAGATAAAATGTAGTTTCTGGGTGGTATAACCTTCCCAAACCCACTTATGCTCGCAGCTAACATAATGATTTCCGATTTTTAAACCATAGGAAAAAATAAAAACATATGATCTATTTAAAATTTAAAATTTTAAAAATTTTAAAAATATCAAAAAAGGAGATCTTTTATTCATTGGAGATTAATTTTTTTCAAGCACTAATTGGCTAAAAGTGATTCTATTAGCTTCTCCCACAACCATTCCCACAGAGCAAAACGTATATATAGTGATCACGAATACTATATGACATTTTGAGTTTGAAGGTCCTTAAAATCCTGACGTGACCAATTCATGAATCTCACATAATAATAATTTTCTTAGAAGTCGAAAAATTTGTGCACAAGCATTTGTAGCCTGCAGTCGATTGAATGTTGAGTATGATGAATATAACGTTTAGTATTTTCCTTCACATTTTTGAAACCAAAGAATTAAAGTGCATTAACAGTTGCAAAAGCAGTTTCTAAACTGCAATCTTACATAGGTGGGATGATTGTTTTCTAATTCTTAAGAAATTTTATTGTACAGACCCAGAATATATTCATACAATATACAAAAACACTAATGTACAAATAAGTAGAAAAAAATAATCGTATAAAGCAAATATAAAATTGAGATATAAAAATTAACAACTTAAAAAAACATGTTGTACGGGTTAATTTTTTTATTATTTTAATAAGAAAAAAATTAACCCGTACAAAATGTTTTTTTAAGTTGTTAATTTTTATATCTCAATTTTATGTTTGTTTTATACGAGTATTTTCTTTTCTACTTGTGTGAAAATTAGTGTCTTTGTATACTGTATTAATATATTCTGGACCTGTACAATAAAATTTCTTTTTTTCAGATTTAGAAAAATTCTTATCGTATAAAACATTTTCTTTCATTGTTTTCTGATTTTTGGTTAACCCCTACTGATTATTATTGCGTCCCGGAGGCAGAATGTAAATTGCTTCTCGATACTTACGGTTGTGAAAAGATAGGAATGATGATCAGCAATATAATAAACAAAGAATTGTGCAGACATAAAGATATTTGCGTTTTAGACGCGACTTTTCACGTGATCATTCATAACGTATCGCAAACTTATGCTTTTTCAAAGCGAAAAAAAAAATTGATGGGATCAATACTAAAAATATTATAATTGAAAAATAGAAACGAATGGTAGAAAAAAAACCGCAAAATTATGATAAAGGGAGAGAAACAAATTAAGAAAAAGAGAAACAAATTAAAAAAGAAAGAATTGAATTGAATAATAAAAAGGCTGAAATTTGTGTATGATTATATAGAAAAATAAAAAAAAATGAATAGATAAGAAACATAAAACCAAAATGCGTAAAATAGAATATCAAAACAATATTTTTAAACAGATATGTAAAAAAAAACATTTTATTCATATTCATTCATTCATTAACTTTAGATAATTTTTGTTTACTTTGGAGAGATTTGAATCGGCAATGAAATTATTGACAAGTTTTTCTGCATTACTTAACTCCAGTCGCCTCGCTATCACCGCAATAAGCGAAGAAGACACCACAAGACCCTAAAAACTCTAATATTAGCTATGTTTTCCCGGATCTCTGGAGCTCTGCAATAAGCAAAAACAAAATCAAAACACCCTAACAAAATAAACAATTAATGATGTACTCCCAGAGCCCTGGAGTTCCGCGATAGGCGAATACCAAGCCAAAAGACCCTAAAAAACACCCTAAAAAGGTTAAAAAAGCTTAAAATTGCTCATTTGTGGGGCAGAGTTTTAAAATCCGAAGATCCCTACGTTTTAAATGGGTGGAGCTCCGGAGCATGACTTTAGAAACATCACTATCGCACAAAACATATATGCACCCTATACGAAAGAAGTCAAAGTAGCGTACCACGACACCGGTGCTAATGGCCACAGCCCTTCCGCAGTATGTATTAGGTACAATGTCCCCATAACCAATAGCGAGAAAAGTGACAGTAATAATCCAGAGACAGTTCATATAAGTGTGAGCGGGTTGGACACCATCAGGTAGTCCGTACCTGTAATAAATTAATCAATAAATACAAACAGCCGATAAATTAATAGAACCAGTTGTAATTAACTAATAAATCAATAAATACAATTAACCTGTGATTAATAAATTAATAAAAGCAATCAGATAATATAGTAAAACAATACTGAAAATATAGTTTAACCGTTGCTCTGGATCATTTTTGGTGGGTTATTCATGCGGTTTAATTTCAGTGCTGTAACGTTTACATGCTTTTGTATCCTTCCTGTCTATGTATTCACATGAAAAAATAAATTTATTTATTTATTAAAAAATAAAATAAACAATTGACTTTGTACACGGTTGGGACAGTCGCACACCGTTCCATAGTCCGTACATTTAATCAATAAACACACTAAATCAAAATATGCAATCAATCAAAAAATTATGTAGGGTATCTGCCTTAATTTCGGCCAGGCCTTAATTTCGGCCACCAATTTAGGGTGTTAAAAAATTGGCTTATTTTTAAAACACAAAAGAACTAGCACAAAAAGAACTAGATTAATGTTGAATAAAGTGTTTTTGCAAAAATTTTCTATTTTTGTTATTCTGCATTATCAACATTTTTATTTAAAAAGTAAATTTTTTTGTGATTTTCTAAATTTTTGCCTTGTGTTTAATCTGCATCAAATTTAGAACGAAGCACAATATAACCTTAAAATATCTTTTATTTAAGGCTCAAAGTTGTTAATTTTCATGTTTTGATATTTTCTTCATAATCACTTAGCAACGCGTTTAACTAACTGCGCATTTTAATATTCCGTTAATTTCGGCCACCTTAAAATTTAGGTAAAAGAACCTGCCGTTTTTTACTGTTTTTATATATCATCGTACTACCGTATTTATAAAGAATTTTTTTGCTCGTTTGACTTTTTTTGATGTTTTTTAAGTAAAAAAGAAAAATTCAACAAAAAATACCGGTTATTAAAACTTGTTTTTTAAGGTTTTGACATAATTATTTAAAGTCTTGCTAATAACTATTATAGTTTGCAAACGGGAAAAATTAAGTTATATGTACCAAGAACAATACCTAAGGATTAATTTGCAACTTTTAACATTTTTTATTTTTCATTTTGGCAATAGTTATAGCCAGTTTTTTCTAGGTGGCCGACGTTAATGGCTCGCGCCTTAATTTCGGCCACTATAAAAAAAACTTAAAACCTCCACTGATCTTTAAGTGTAACAGAAATTTTAAAATTTTGCACTGGAATAACAAAAATAGCTATCGTTTGATTTTTAGACCCAATTTCGGGTCGATTGGAAAAACCAGAAAAAACTTATCCAAAAAAATAAAAAAGGTGGCCGAAATTAAGTCAGTTACCCTAGTTTATGCATGCGTGGGCCGCTCGCACGTTTGTCCGTGTATTTAATTCATAAATTAATAAACACAAAAAATCAATAAATATAATAAATCAATAAATCATTACCGCTCGCATTGCGTTAGCATCCATCCGGCGCAAAGCCAGTAGAGGGAAGTGAATATCACCAGGCCAATAAGTGGGTCTTCGAACAGTATGGTTTTTAAAACAAAAGGGAAGTCCACCGAGATACGATTCATGGCCGCGATGCTAAAAAAATGGTATAATCGTTAATTTGAAAACTTCTTGCACCGTCCATCTCAACCATCTACATTTCGCGTAAGTAAAATGGAGAGTTCTTTCGCAACTGTTGCTTCACATTAATTTTGATTAAAAAACCGCGCAAGAATCTACTTAACGTATTATTTATCACATTGAGCGTCCAATCAGCTGCTTGTTTAA
Source organism: Microlaimidae sp. YZB2_3 (assembly GCA_030248175.1). Classification (NCBI taxonomy): domain Eukaryota; kingdom Metazoa; phylum Nematoda; class Chromadorea; order Desmodorida; family Microlaimidae; species Microlaimidae sp. YZB2_3. The sequence continues at coordinate 28,207 of JASAMX010006149.1, forward strand.
CGTATTATTTATTTTATGAAGAATAACGACGGAAATTCGAATATACGAAAAATTCTCGTAGAGTATTTTGTGTGTCAAAGTAGTTGGGATGAAAACGAAGACCAAAAAATTTGTTATGAGCACCAATTTTTAAACAAAAAAATATAAAAAACACAAAATTGAGTGTTCCATTAAATAAACTGAATAGTAATCCATGAAACCATTGACAAAACACACATATCCTTCTAAATTGACTCCTACATTTTATCCTGAAAGTGTAACGTTTTTAACGGTATAATGTAGGAGAAGTACTGGGAAAATATGTACGTTTTCTTATTGGTTTTTTAAATTATTATTCAGGTTATTCTATGGTTTATTGACTGCTTGTATTATAGTTTACCTTTTGTATATGTTTTTTGTTGAAAATTTGTTTCTCGTAAAAAATTTTGGTGCATTTTTTATGTCCGCCTTTATTCTGCCTACTTTTAAGTAATATTGCTGTGCAAAATAAATTGACTCTTATATTTTATCCTGAAAATGTAGCATTTTTAACGGTATATAATGTGGGAGAAGAATTGGCAAAAGATGTACGTTTCATATTGGTTTTATAAATTATTATTCAATTTATTCTATGGTTTATTGACTGCTTGTAATATAGTTTACTTTTTTTATATGTTTTTTGTTAAAAAATTGTTTCTCGTATAAAAGTTTTGGGCATTTTTTTATGTCCGCTTTTATTCTGCCTACTTTTAAATAATATTGCTATGCAAAATCTTGTTCGAGACTTTACTGTACATTCTAAACTCCATCACAATTCTTTATTAAGCCTCCAGTCAACTCGTGCTTATGCAAACTAAACGAAACCGTAGTCTAAGTATTTATAACATGAGATTTATGAATGGTACCTGCGTAGTCAAAGTATTTATAACGTGAGATTTATGAATGGTACCTGCGTGTTCCTGCGTCTTGAAATTGTTTACTGTGCAAAACCATCACCCTTCCAACCAAGTAACATCTAAAAACAATAAGACGAAAAATGTTTTGAAAAAACAACTAAAATTACGTTCATTTTCACTGAAGTAAACATCACAGAATTGTATCTAATAGGAAAGCAAAAAAGTTGTATCTAAGTTTAATTTACATATAATAATTTTTCTAATAAAACCAAAAATATATAATACTATATATTATATTAAGGAAAAATATGACACTCAGTCTCATAAGCGAAACAATTTGGTGCCATTTTATGAGCACTGCCATTAACTGTTGTGCGCATAAAATGGCAAAACAACTGTTCTTATTGAGGCATGTGTCGTGTAAATGGGCACTGCTAAAAATGTAGCAGTGTTTTTGCGCATATCCTAGCATGCTAACTTAAACGCACTACATTTTAAAGTACACTGCACTTTTTTGGCAATCTTGTGCGCATATATGCGCATGCGCATATACTGCACATAAAATAGCACAACCGCGGGAAACAAAAAAAAATAAACCCACTAAAAAACCACTAATTAGTTTGCACACTGTACACAGAATACAAACTTTTAGTATAGACATACAAAAATAAAATCCAATGCAATACATAAATAGATCTTTTTGTGTATTGCATTGGATTTTATTTTTGTATGTCTATACTAAAAGTTTGTATTCTGTGTACAGTGTGCAAACTAATTAGTGGTTTTTTAGTGGGTTTATTTTTTTGTTTCCCGCGGTTGTGCTATTTTATGTGCAGTATATGCGCATATATGCGCACAAGATTGCCAAAAAAGTGCAGTGTACTTCAAAATGCAGTGCGTTCAAGTTAGCATGCTAGGATATGCGCAAAAACACTGCTACATTTTTAGCAGTGTCCATTTACACGACACATGCCTCAATAAGAACAGTTGGTTTGCCATTTTATGCGCACAACAGTTAATGGCAGTGCTCAAAAAATGGCACCAAATCGTTTCGCTTGTGAGACTGAGTGTCATATTTTTCCTTAATATATTATATAATATTATATATTTTTCATAAACAAATTTTTATTAATTCTTTACGAAAACAATAATCAAGGTTTGTCATAACTAAATTTTGTAAGTAAAACGGCAGAAACCTTTAATGCATTCGCTTTCTGATTTTTTTTACTTCTGCAATAAACATCGACTGATATTTTTGTAAGCCTGCTTATTGCTAACTCAATAACATATCAATTTCATCTAAAGTTTATCTGGAAAAGTAATTTTTGAATCTCACGTAAGTTAGGTTGGGTTCTAGAAAATGCGATCGCAATTTTGAAATCCCCTTACTTTTTGGTTAGAAAATTGCACGAGAAAATACTGAACGTATATTCATCAAACTGAACAATCAGCTGCGCGCAACCTACGCCTGTGTCAATTCTGTAACTGTACGCAAATTACGTTTTATATAACATTCATGAATTAACAAAACAAAACAACCATACCGAAAGAACATAAACACAGTAAGCAACGCGTCGATCGGGACGTAGCTTGGCCTCGTGAATAAGAGCTTACGTTCGAAATACGGCCATTGTATCATTTCCGTTCCTAATATAAAATAAAATTGTTTTGGCAAATTTAATGCCATATTATGAAAAATTTTGAAAATTTTAAAAAAATAATATTTATTTATTCGCTTAAAGCCGGATATGCAAGGCCGAACAAGTAGCACTAATAGCATAACCAAACAATTCGCATAACAATATCAGTATGATATCACTATTTTTCTGTCCCCGCCGGAATTCGATCTTGCTGTACATTAGACGAGCGTTCTGCCACTGCGCCACGGTTTTGACTTAAGCTTGAAAGCTTGTAAAAGCTAGGGAATTCAAGAGTTTCAGAGTTACTTCCACTTTGAATGACTAACTTATTATGTTTGGAAACAGGAATACCACCATTATTATTCCGTCAATAAAAACAAAACCATTATCAGAATTTATAAAGAATAATCATTTTATGATAATAACTTTTTAAAGTACTAGTAAATGCCATTATTTAATTTTTTTTTATTATATCGCTCCAATTTTAATACAATGATAAACTTTATCAGCCAAATTTGGTTCTTTTTTTGTGTATATATTTACAGTGCCTCGACTATGCTTTTAAACCGTTTTTCCCCAAAAACCGCACACAATTGTAAAATATATAAAATCTTACGAATTGTGTCAAGTTTCCAACGCGACAACGTAACAAAAACGTAAAAATACGTTTGGGACTAAAAATTGTGACTGCATTAACAATTGTATATTTTTCAATTTTTGCAGTGATTTATTCTTGTAGGTTTTTAAATTTATAAAGGAAAAAAATTAAGATTTTTATAACAGTTAAAATGCGCCCAATTAGAAGCGTTTGTACTGTTCCAGAGAACTATTGATTTGTTAACTCAACAATTAAAATTTAACTTTACCTTCATGGAAGAGGGTTAATTGGTTTGAAAGAATAGGAGATTTGCTGTGTGCTTATAATCTTAAAAAAACGAATTGTAACGCAGTATTATTTTTTTAATCCCGCATTTTCACAAATTATACAAAATTAATGAACTTTTAGCGGTAAAAAACAATTAGCATTTAAAAACAAAAGACATTTTTTGAAAAACCTTCGAAAAAAATCAGCATTCCAAATTAAGTAATTTAAAAAAATAATTGTAAATTAAACTGTTTTTGATCAAAATTTGTTAATTGTTTTGTTGTTAAATAGGCAGGTTAATACTGCAATTTATCGAAGTCATCTAGGTTTAATTTGTCCATAAATACCTGGAAGAGGACATATACAGCAGACCAAAAGTTCTATAGCGACTCTTAACACTTTTCGACTGGATATTGTTACTCTCCAATCGTCAGCACCACTGTCCACTAGCGTGACCTGGAAAAAGTACGAATGCTAAAGCATAGCGCAGTGGAGAAGGATCACTATTTTTGCGCACTGGAAGTAGGGAGATCAATATCGACCGAGTGAACAACTAATTATAATTATTTTTTATTTATTTATTTTTAGAACAAACTATAGCTACGGTTGGGTCAAGCATTTTTTTGAAGAAACTGGAATATAAAAGTTTCCCATTTTTTTAAAATTTATTGCTTAATAAGAAATTGGCAAAAACTTTTTTGTTTGTTATTCATTCGAAAATATAGCAGTATAAAAATTTTTGATATCTATTTTTGTTTACGACTCAAGTCGTGACAATATTTAATTTATTTTATTGTCGTGCTTGCTATTTCTTGGTTTTTTATATTAAAAACACGCAAATACAAATATATATATTTTAAATATAATAAGAAAATTGGCAAAATAAGTGAAATTTTATTGTTACCTGTATAACGTTTGCATGGTACACAAGTATTAACACCAATAATATCACAGTTGATAGCACAGTTAGAGATTTGAGCACAATAGAAATCGGCTGTGTCTGAAAATCAAAAAGCCAATAACCTTATGGTTTATTTGTAATGTTCCCCAGGGGCCTATTTCATAAAGACGTTTGTAAATTTTCATTTTACAAATCTCCGCCTATTTTTTGTAAATTATATAATAGAGGATATACGACACGGCGAATATTGATCAGTCAGCGGAGTTGGAATGACGTGGCTGCGACCAATCAGCGCAGAGCAGTGCAAGCAGATGCTCTCCCTGGATTACAAGTCGAAAAACATTTATCGTGTATTTTACAAAAAATAGGCGGATATTTGTAAAATGAGAATTTACAAAGGTTTTTATGAAACAGGCCCCAGAGCTTTGAGCTCATGAATTCCCGAGCCGAGCTTCGTTTTTTGGAGCTCTGGAGCAACTTCGTTTTATTTTTGTACTATTTTCATGAATAATAAACGAGTAAAAAATTCTTTTTTGAAACTTAATTTTTTCACAAACTTTATTAAAACCAATAAAAAATTTTTCCGTTTAAAATATGCTTTAAATTGTTCATTTAAGGGCCGGAACTCCAGGGCATAATATAAAAAGTATAAAAAACACCAGTATTTGTTATACCTTTGGACTTGCTCCAATATAACAATATTGCTACCAAATGGTCGTGTTAACATAGGTAAACTGTCGTTAAGTTTGGATTCTTCCAAAAAAATAATGTAAGAAAATCGCGGTATTCTTGTTGATGGCAATAGGGTTTCGCGTCTATATACTGTAGACTTTAATTTTCTGGCAAAACTACTTTACAATGCTTTTAATTTAACAATATCTATTTATATATATAGTTCCCAAACGGCGGATTTGACATAAATATTTATAAGCTTATTGATTTCTGTCACAATACTTTTTACATCGATCTTTTTAAAGATATCTTTTTATATATGACTATCAAAGGGTCGTTTCAACATAGATATTTATAAGGTTATAAATCTCTCTTAATATATTTTCGCACGTCTTCGGTCTTAAGGATATTTTTATGTGTGTCTACCAAACCGTGGCTGCTACTTTGGTAGTTATACTTTTGTACTTGCTCTGATTTAGAAATATCTTTTGATACATGGCTACACAACGGTTTTTTAAAATAGAAAATTTTTCGCTTATAATTTTTTGCCAAAATACTTTTGCGCTTGCTCCAGTTTAACAAAAAAATCTTTTTATATGGCTACCAAACGATCGTTTTGGTAAATTCACTTAGTAGTCTAGTACGTGATAGACGGCCATTAAATTGGCCTAATTCGGCACCCAATAGGCACAATAATCTGTTTCAACATAGAAAATTTACTTTGCTTATAAATTTTTACCAAAATAGTTATGGTTTATTAGCTTTGCTCGGTTATTATTTAGTTTTTGTTTTTATATGGCTACCAAACAATCCTTTTAACATAGGAAATTTATTTTGCTTATAAATTTCTGCCAAAAGAGTTTTGCGCTTGCTTTAGTATTAAAAAGTCTTTCTTTTTATATGGCTACCAAACACTCTTTTCAATATAGAAAAATTACTTTGCAGTCCAGTACGTGGTAAACGGCCGTTAAATTGGCGTAATCCGGCACCCAATAGGCGCAATAATCCGTTTCAATGATGGCCAATAACAATCCTATAAACGCGACGATGACCAGGAGATCGCAGATCCGGACCCGGCGATTCAAATAAAGCTTCCGGAGTTTTAAACGATCCTGACTGGCTTGCGAATCGCCTATAATTGGCTATAATTTATAACAAGAACGGATTAGGATAACTGATTTAAACTCGGCCAGCCTTAATTTCGGCCACCGGCTGTTATTTTTGCTATGTGCAAGGTTATGAAATGAATTGCATGTGTCTAGATAGGTGATATGATGATCTATCTATGTATACGCAGTTCATTTCATAACTTTACGCATGGCAAAAATAACAACCGGTGGCCGAAATTAAGGCTGGCCGAATTTAAGTCAGTTACCATAACCCGGTAAAGACGGCTCTTAAAGCTGCCTCTGGATGACTTGAGGCAGACAACAAAACTTGAAGGCAGGTAACAAACAGGTGAGAGGCATCAAAAGATTTCTTAGAGGCAAGTAGGAGTTGTTGCTGTTGCATTGCCTGAAACTTATCTCCCTTATGCAGATTATACAAAGGGCAGGCGCTAAGACAAGCCAGGAGGGGCGAAAAAATTTCACCCCCATGGTTGAGACTCTTCGTCCAACATTGATAACAATGTTGGCAACATCTACCGCTAGAGTGTTCACTGCGCGCAGTGTTCACCCATTCCGAGGTCTTAGCTAAAGGATTTAAGTTAAAGATCTAAGCTAAAGCTAAAGATTTAAACAAAAGCTAAACGATTAAGGTCGCCGCCTGATTTTGATCTTATATTTTACGTCGTACATGAGCAGCATAGGTGTTCCTGCAAGGCCAGTGGTACAGACTCCACACACTATGGAGCTGCATTTGTCCACTAGTTTTTTGCAAGTAGGAGTCATGACAGAGACAGTAAAAATTACCACGGAACCAGGTGAAAAGCTGCAAAAACATATTCCTTAGACAGATTTACTGCCCTAAGTGGGGCATGCCCTAGTTAGGCTACTCATAAAATTATATAGTTTTTGAAAAGGTAGCCCTACCGTTAAACGTGTGCTTTTTTTATCAGGGCGCAGTCTAATTGGTCAGCGCTCTATTTAGGGCCATATGGCACTAGTTAGAGCGCACCCTAAATGGGACTCCCAGAACAAGTACACATTATAAATCTTTTGTTTTAAACTTATTAGATTTTTAAACCTAAGAAATACAACTTTTTGTTTTATTATATTCATAAAATTCATGATTTCTTACCATTAAAATTCTAACACTAAAATTTTTTAACAAAAAATATGATGTAACTGTTTTTTATAAAATCATTTTAATGTTTCAGGACTCTATCTAAGGTTCGTCTAATAAAAGCCATTAAACATTTAAATAGAACCACCTTTAGAAAAACAATGTTCTATTGAGATATTCTGAGTTCCCTTACTAGGGTTCGCCCTGCTTAGGGCTGTTCGAGTTAGAGCAAAGATAATTACGCAAGCAATGCTGAGCTATTCACATCCTAACCCTAATCGGAATCCAGCTAATCCAGCTAATCCAGCTAATGCAGCTAATCCAGCTAACCCAACTAATCCAGCTAAAAACAAGCTAACCTTGTGGAATACGGTAGCTGTATCCTGAAACATTGTGTCGAGGAGTGGAAGGAATTTCCAGAGCCAAGTTATTTTCATTCGTCCTGTTTTCATTACCGCTCAGTTCTTTAATAGACGCCGCAACAGTTGCTGGTTCTAAAAAATATTTTTATATTAAAAAATCTGGACTTTTGAAAATTTAGTGGACATTTGTAGTAAGTGTCTATTTTCCCACCTGTTTGATTAAGACAGGGATATCAGAAATATAACGTAAAAAAACGAAATTATATTGCTCAAACAAAACTCATAGGCTCAAATTACGTGCGCACTGTAAAGCAAACGACGTAAACTCTTAAAAAGGTAGCCACTACGCCATAATTTTATTTTGTTGAAAAAAATTGTTTTGTTTTTGAATAAATTTGTGATATTGCTGCTTAAAGGGGCGCAATTGAAACTAATTCAGGTAGTCAAGTCAAAGTGTTTATTCTAGATAAACTGCACATCATATAACACCATAATGCGAACCGACCACGGTCGCTAAAAACAAAAATAACATATAGTTTACTAGAAAATGGTTCAAAGGCTTTGAATTAAGCTTTAAAAGGAATCATTATGGTTATATTAACAATTTTTTAAATATGGAAAGTGAGGTAGCTGCTACTTGCTCTTGTAAAAGTTCAATAAACCATAGAATAAACTGAATAATATTTTATGAATCCGTCAATAAAAGATACATCTCTTCCTAATTTGTTTTCTACATTTTTAGTGAAAAACGCTTGACATTTTTAATTTTTACAATAAAATGTAGGAGGAAAATTGGAAAGAGTTGTACGTTTTAATCATAAATTTAATTAATATTCAGTTTATTCCATGGTGCATTTAATATTTAGAATATTTTGGTTCAAAATAAAACGAAAAGTTTTCTATTTTTAGTTTTTTAAGTAGGATTAATCAGGATTTGAACATGCGTAATACCTCAGTACGTTAACGACTGGCTAAACGGGTACTCTATCATCGGCTGTCTTTTTAAAAACTCGCATTTATTGGACTTCATATTTCTAAAACATCGAAATATTGGAGAGTATCACAACTTTTGCACTTCTTAAAAATAATGGATAACCAAAAATATAGTAAGGTCTCAAAAGTGTGTTCGCAACTGTTTACTCCCCTTACTTTTTAGTTGAAAAACCATTAAAAAAAATAGCGAACGTAGTTTTCGTCATACTCAATGTTCAGCCAGCAGCGTGCAAGCCATGCTTATGCAAATTCAACGACACCGTACGCAAACTTTTTTAGCGTCCCGGAACTCAAATCTACCAGATTTGCGAAGTCAAAATATCTCCGTTCGCAAACTTTTTGGCGTACGGGAACTTAAATCTATACCTGATTTGTGAAGTGAATTGGAATTTTTAGTTGAAAAACCATTAAAAAAAATAGCGAACGTACTTTTCGTCATACTCAATGTTCAGCCAGCTGCGTGCAAGCCATGCTTATGCAAATTCAACGACACCGTATGCAAACTTTTTTGGCGTACGGGAACTTAAATCTATACCTGATTTGTGAAGTGAATTGGAATCTTCCAAAATATCCCCATCCGATGCGGATTCTGTTTTTTTCTTGGTCAGAAGTTTTCGAAATCCGTGCGTCTGACCCGGCACTCGAAACATGTCAGTGCTCACCTGTAAAAAATTAAAAATAAAAAAATTTTTTAAATGTAATTTAAAATTTCAAAAATCTTTGTTTTCAAATTTTGAAATTTAAGGAACGGATTTTTAAATATACAAAAAGGTCTATAAGAGTTTTTTGCATAATGATATTGGAAAACGAGTCTAAATAAAAAAGGACACCAACAAGTGCACAAAAATTTTATGAGAAACAATTTTTTAGCAAAAATATACGAAAGGGTAAATTTTATCAAGAATACATAACAAAGAATGTATCACTGTGTATTAAATTTCTTCCCTATCCGTGCATCGTTTTGACAGAAATTTAACCCTCCGGGGAGTTAAATTTCTGTCAAAGCGATGCACGGATAGGAAAGAAATTTTATACACTGTGACACATTCTTTGTTATGTATTCTTGATTTTATTAATAAAAATTGAATGCACCATAGATAGATAAACTGAATAACAATTAAATTTATTACTAAAACGTACAACTCTTCCCAATTTACTTCCTACATTTTACTGTAAAAATTAAAAATGTCAAACGTTTTTCACTGTAAAATGTAGGAGACAAATGGTGAAGAGATGTATTTTTTAGTGATAGATTTATAAAATATTATTCAGTTTATTTTATGGCTTATTGCACTTTTTTATTATGAGAAATTTGAAATTGTTGACCAATTTTAATGAATCTTAATATAAAAAAATAAACAGAGCTTGTTAGTTTTTTACCAAGATTCATTAAAATCGACAAAATTCTGCGGCAAATTTGTGGCTCCTACTTTACCGTACCCTCATACCTGAAAAAGAGAGCCTTTTTCATGATCAGAGCTTCCGTCCGGCTTTATCCTTCTGGCGGTGTCCAAATTAGAGCTGTGTATGCTGGCGTTACGTTTTCCCCCATGAACATCTTTGCTGACTACATTGTGCAAATCCATCGCTTCTGCAGTTCTAAAAATAATCGTTTCCCATTAAAGATGCAGTCTTCTAAAGGACTGGCTTTGTATAATTGGTACCTTTTAACACTGATTTTGAAAAATTTTCTGCATTATTTACTTTCAAAAAACATTATAATTTTTTTAGTCGCAAAAACCCAAACTTTTTTATCGGAAATCGAGGTTTTTAGTTCAAATTTTGCATTAAATAATTTGCATGAAATACAATATAACAACATTTTGGAACTTTGATTCCAAAAGTACAAAAAAAACTTATGTTTTCGCGAACAATTTCTACCGAACTTATGAACCCGTGCAAAACAGACTCTGTTTGTTGGTGGGTGATGTGTTTAAAAAGTCACCATAATTAAGTTGGTGAAAAATAACATGGGATACTTTTCAGATAACATTTAATGGACACAAAACATCGGAAGATATGTCTTAAAAGTTACCAAACCAAAGTTGATAAAAAATAACATGGATTGGGATTTCAGAAACATTTAGAGGACTACACGTTTAAGTAAAACGCGTCAATATATAAAACGAAAAATCAACAGCTCGATATTTGCACATTTTAGTGCAAAAAATTATACTTATGCAATAAAATTCGCCAATGTGCTATATTCACCTGTTTCAAGCAAAAATGGAAGAATTGTTTTACTAAAGAGGAATTCTATCAGGGTGAAATTGACTAGGTGGTAAAGTAACTACTCGCTTTTCGAGAAAATATCACATGGAGAGAAACACCTGACGCAACTTAATAATAATTGGTTACATCATCTCTGAAAACTTTTTTATTATTATTTTTATTATCAAGCGTTCATTCTTTATTTCTTCCTGACGGCGAGCTGTTACGCCCCAAAAATCAGCCTAAAGGATTTTAACTTTAGTATCACGCACAATACGTAGTTGACAATTAAGCAGAACAATTGTTACAAAAAAACTTAATCATAAATACACTTAAATAATTAGCGATCACAACAACGAGAATATGGGTGGGCAACCATCTCGAATTAAAATTATTATCCTGAGACAATACCTCAATGTACCAATTGTCTCATCTATTTATTAGCCACATGTTTGCATGGGTTTAAAAAAATGGCAAAAGTTTATTTCCCCCAAAAAAAACTTAAAAACGCAGGAAACAGATACTTCTAAAAAACACCATTGAAAATCGCAAAACAAACAGGTTTTTTTTTTAAATTTTTTGAGTTCAAAACTTTTTTGAAAAAAATAATAGTATCATAATTAGAGGCAAACACTAAATTCCACCGACGCCGACTCCGACTCCGTCCAAATTCTACCGTAATCTATCGTAATTTTTAGTATTATGCAAATTTTATTCTAAGCCTAAGCCTAAGCTTAACCTGCACATCAATATATAATTTGCAGAAATTTGAGGCGGAGTCGGAGTCGGAATCGGTGGAATTTAGTGTTTGCCTAATTAGACTAGAGTAAGCGGGCCGACTCCGGTCGAAACAAACAACAAAAAAATAGAAAACATGGTTTAAAGGCCAAAGGCCCAAACACTCAAAAACAAGCAGTAAAAACAAAAAAAGCCATTTAAAGATAAATTCTATCAGGGTGAATATAAATGGGTGGTAAAAAAACCACTTGTTCTTTAGGAAAATATCACGTGCAGAGAAACACCTGACGCAACTAAATTACGATTGGTTACATAACCGCGCTGAAAACTAATTCTTTTTTCTCACGCGTTTATTGTTTATTTCTTCCTGATGGAGAGTGGTTACGCCCTTAATTTCAGCCTGAAAGACTTTAGCTTTAGTAAGATAATTAAAAAAGTTATATGTTTATAAAAGGGTTAAGTATTACTAGAATATTATTCTTAAGACTAAAATGCAATGCATAATAATTTTTGAAACATAATACTACAAAAAAAAATTTTAATTCAATGAGCTGTTTATTTATATTATTTATTTTGTCTGACGACAGGAACAAGCAAAGTACACGCACTGCAATAGATATGTAAGTGCCTAATATGCAATACTAAATAACTTTTAAAAATGCCACATATTCATAAATCTAATGTAATAAATAATTTGCATACAGCATCAATTAATTTGCATTAGCATGGTTTTGTGCAGTTGATTTGACGTTCAATATGTACAGTGCAGTTAATACGTTCTTTATTTTTTGCACGGGTTTCCGGGCCAAAAATTAAAGCGATAAAACAGTTGCGAACGTACTCTTCAGAACTCAGTCTCACGTAGATGAAATTTATGAATTCATTCTTAATTTCAAATAGGTTGAAGAATCCTGGAAACTGACACAAAACAGCAGTTTAAAAGCCTACTTATTTTTGGAAAACATAAACAAAACAAAATTAATGGAAAAAACACACCGTTCTCACCTTTTTGTTAATATTGCAAGCACCAAATAAATTAATATTAAAAGTCTGATTTATAAAAACAAAAATATTCTTAAGGCTGGTTCATACTTATGACAAAACTTCCTTTGGACAAAGTCAAGAGGACAAAGCCGTACATATTTGTCCTTTCGACTTTGTCCAAGTCCAAAGGACAAATATGTACGGCGTAAAAACGTCCTTTGGACTTTGTCCAAAGGACAAAATCCAAAGGACACCGTGTTCATACTTTTTGTCCTTTGGATTTTTCCCTTTAGATTTTGTCGTTTGGGCTTTGTCCAAAAAACAAATTCTAATTAGCATTCATACTTCGTCCAAAGGAAGTCCAAGTCCAAATGACGTTTTGGCTTTTCTAAAATTGTCCTTTGGACTTTGTCCAAAGGACGTTTTGTCATAAGTATGAACCAGCCTTTAATGTAACCCAGTATAATGATAGCAATAAAAAGATTACATCTAATAAATTAACATTAAAATTCTGCTTTATGAAAATAAAACATTCTTGATAAAACCGCCAGTATAATGATACCAATAAAAAGTGACATCGAGACAAATTGGTACTCAAATGCAGTGACACCTCGCAAATCAACACAAAAAAAACGCTTCTTTCTTAATTAAGTTATAAATTAACTTAAGTTAAATCATGTTATCTATTCAAATTTTTGTAGCTCATTAAATTAAACCAGTGACACGATCTGCTATTTTGTAAATCATTAGACATAAACAACCTCCTGATTTGTTAACGATTTGTAATAAAAATTTTAAATTTTCTTGTTTACCATGAAAAAATGAGTCAGAATTGCTATAAAATACTTTTATCTGTGACTCTCTTTATCTTTTAACACACAAACACTATAAACATTGTAAATCAGGAATAACGTTGATTTTTTACTTATTGTGACTCTTTATGTCAGAGTAAAATTTGACGTTACAAAAGCGATTTTTAGCTAATAAAAATATTAAAATAAAATATTGTTTTAGAGAAAGAATAACTTTGAGAGTGCAGTGCTTTATTATGAATTTTTTTGGGTTTTTTTTTGTTTTTTGTTTGCTATTAATTGATATATACACTGATTAAAAATATATTATGCAAAAATTACTTCACACACAATGGTCGGTGGATATTTGTTAACAAATATAGCTATGAATTTAGTTAGTTAAGTAGAAATTTCTGAGTTTTTAAGAATTTAATGTAAAAATTATTCATTTTTTATCAGTTGTTAAATCTCAAGTAAGCGCAATTGTGATCTGAAAAGTGCATTTAAATTTTTATAAAATAACAGTGCACAAAATGTTAATCCCGACAATTTTAACTTTATAATACGTCGTTACTACGGCAAAATGAGCCAGTGTCATTATAAAATACACGTGACTGTGACTCATTCTGTAGTTAATAGAGTCCTGGTTTTAATTTAAAACGAGTCACAGGCACACATACTTTATACGAACTTTGGCTCATTTATCTTGCGACGAAAAAAATGTCACTAGTTTAGTTTATGTTTAGTTTAGTTTATGTATAATTTACTTTAGTTTTATGTTGTAAGAAAAAAATCAATACGTGCCCAAAGAAAAAATACGCGTTAAAGTTTTCTTATATCTTAATGATTAACTCGGTAAAAGACAAAACTAAGGAAGTCTATTGTTTTATTCAATGAAATAAAAGCAATGGGATGAAAAATAGCATGGCAAGAAAATTTAGCTTGACTATGTGTATGCAAAATTAAAAGTAGATTTTTTACTAATGAATTTTTAAAACATCTTATTAGTTTAAGAATTTACGACATTTTAAGATTTTTGGTAAAGCAAGATTTAATATTTATTTGTTTCTACTTTAAGTCAGTAAATAGTAAAACGATATTTCTATTTTAAAAAAAAGACAGTGCAAAATTTTCGGTACTTAGTTAAATTTTTAATTATTGACGCTACGTGGTTTCAAAATATTTATATATATAATAATTTTTTTTTTATTTTCATTGGAATGGATTTATCGGGATAAATATATGTGTTTCTTCAGAATGCGACCCCAGGAGTTTATTTTAGTTAAATTTCAGTACGAAAAAATTTTCTTTTATTTCATTACGTTTTATAAACTAAAAAATTAAACAAATAATAAAAACTAATATTTTTTTGCATGCACGTTATGCACCCGTGATGAGTTTTTAACACAAAAAAGTTTCTGACATAACAAATTTTTTTATAGCTAGTTTAGACACTCAACAGAAACAAAAACTTTATTTATAGATGCTCATTAGATAAAAATCCCAGAAAAATAAAAATCCCAAGAAAAAAACCCAAGAAAACGGGCACTTCGAGCCAAAAGTAAACAACCCAGAAGTAAACAACAAGTTCACACATTCCACCCAAATTCTCCATTTCGCACTCTAAATTGCAAATTTCGACCTCTGATATCCAGCTTAAAATTTTCGATGCTCTAAAGACTATAAATCAAACCAAAAATCTAAAAAATATATACTGTTATTTCAATGAATTTCGTTGTTTTCCTGAAAATAAACTGACTTTAGTCACAGACAGCAATGTAAGAAGAGCAGAACGATTAATAATAAATGATTATCAATATCATTTGCCTATTAAACATTTTTTTAGAACCAATTTATCAGCTTTAAGACAGTCTGTAAGACTGTGGAATACAATTCCTACAATGATTTGTGATCAAACTAAGCAAAGATTTTTTAAAAATATGCGTGATAGAGTTTTTTTAAATACTTTCCTGGAAAATAATGTATATTACAATGTTTTATAGTTTTTACTGTGTAATAATGTACTAATTTATTTAATGTTTTGTGTCTTACTCTATTGCGTGTTATAGTTTTAGCGCTCAAAACTTTGCCTGCAATTTTTTCCTTGGAAGTGGGATGGTTTTGGTTTTGTCGTGGCATTTATTCTTGTGGTGAGTCCGGAATCATTTTACAGGTGTAAATGACATGATTTTGGCAGAATTCTCCTGCTCTTTGGTTTGTATTTGCAGTTGGGTTTTGGGATTTGGCTTATTGTGTGTGGTTTATTTCCTTCTTTTTTTTAGTTTATAAAAGGTACATACAATCTCAGTGCGGTATTAACTTGCTTATGTATGTTTCCTGTTTTTCAAAGAAATAAATATAATAATAAAATAATAATAATAAAAAAATAATTTGAAACCATATATTTACGCTTAGGCAATGGCTTTAGCGATTTTCAACTTTCGGCTCAAAATTTATCATTTTTGGCTCCAATTATTTTAGACATTCTTGAAATAAACAGTTTTAATAAGTTTTTTGATATACGCTAAAATATTCCAAATTATAAAAAAACCTCGATAAAACTCCTATAATACCCTAATTCTTTTATAGCGGTTATAAATTTAGGTACCAAAAACATACAAATAAAAATCCGTAAAAAAAGCGCAGATAAAAATCCACACCGCAAAAAGACCTTGTTGATTTGGAATGGTAGCTTTTTAATCATAATCCGGAGCGATTTATAAAACTGCTCTACAAACTTGGATCTTTCCTCCAAACTAATATACTTAGCGCAATAGGGTTGCTTAAAATGCACGGTTGCTAAAGCGAAATTCCGTAGAAAAATGGGCGATTCCATCTTCGATCCCATTTGAAAAGAGACCGCGAGCTCCGTAAAGTCAATTCCGCTACTAAAATAATTTCCCAGCACCAATAAAAATAATTCAAGTTGAAAAATTTTGGTACTAAAGCGTAAAGTTCTCGTCGTCTTGGCGAAATAAAGTCCAATAAAGCGTAAAAAGACGCTTGACAAGGATTTTTTTAAATTTAAAAGCATAAGAGTAATATATACGATTTATTATATTTATATATACACCTTTAAAAATTAATAATATTATATAGTAATTACAATGTATCAAATCCTAATTTAGTTAATTTTATGCTTTTTGGGTTTTACTTTGTTGGGATGTATCGATTCTTATACAATCATGAGTTTTTTTAATAAAAATAATTTTAAAATACTCCAAATTGAATGACGGATTCGTTTAATTTTCACTCAGAAGATTTTTACAGAAATGAAGCATAACATTTTATGAAAATCCTTTTAGTCCTACTTTATCCAAGACTTGTTAAATATAGTATGGGTTGTTTTTTACCTGAAAAATAAACTTTTTTTGTGCTGTCTAAATATTAAAAAAAAACTACAGCTTAAATGTACAGTTTTTTTTATTTAATAAAACAAATACAACTAATGCAACTACAACAAACTGTTTTAAAACCCAAAAAATAAAATTTCGTTTGTTTTATTGAGTTCGACAACGTTTTTATAACAACCCATTGTGTTAGTTTTATTTTTTTATTTCTGGATTTTTTAGATAAAGCAGTGTAAAAGCAGTCTGACCCATATATACACCAGAGTACAGTCAAAAAACTTTAAGCACTAGAAAAGCAAAAACTTCTATACTTAATCAAAAGTTTATACTTGTTTTCCTTCAGAAAACAGTATAACAAACTTTAATAAAACTTTGGTTTTTAGGACTTAAAAATCATTCCATTCAATATTTGGTTAAACTAAGCTATACCTTTTGTTTTCTTACACAATACTGTTTTGTATTTGACAAAAGAATTTGAGCTATTTTACCGTTTATGAGTTTTTAATATTACAAATTTCCACGTTCTGAATTGTTTTTAAAAACACAAAAACACATTTGTAATTTTCAAACTAACAATGCTATAATCATATATATATAAAAAACGGAAAAAACACCAACTAAACACTGAGATGTAATCCATTGTTCTATTTACTTAATTTAATTGTACTGTATTATGTTTTTGACACGTTGTTATTTCTACTTGATGTTTATGATATAAAAAATTTCACAACAATCATTAAGTTCGGGTTTAACTATGTAAAAAAAATTGTTTATTTTGCTTGATTTTCATTCATTACTCTATTTCAGTTTTAGATATGCGCACATAAGCTCAGACAAGCTCTTTTTTCTACAACGTGTTTACACTTTCTGGTTTATTAGCTTAACTTAATTTGCTTAGTCTATTAGCTTAAACCATCTTTTAAAGAATCTGAAAAACCTCGACAAATGTTTATATTTCTTTTTAAACTATATCCGCGAATTTTATTGTTGGAGTGTTAAAACATAGATTTTAAGTTTGAGCAAGCTTTTAAACATTTCTGAAAGATAACAACAGCATAAATTGTATAAAAGCACTTTGGATATTCAAAAAATCTTAACTGAACAAAAGGGGAAATGTTTTAACCGCAAAATTAAGTAAATCTAGCTAATGCAACGAAAGCATAAAATTCATAGAAGAATTATAAATGCTTGATACTTCGCCCAAATCGCTATAAGAATAAATACTTTAATTTTAATTTTGGGTAATTAAATAATATTTTTTAGCTTTTTAATAGAAAATTAATTATTACCAAAAATATATAACATTATGTTATATATTTTATTTGAAGTCGAACTGGTACAGTTAAGCTTTTTAGTTATACAATTAATAAATATTTAATTATAAATTTAATTTTTTATTTTGATAGTTACACATGTAATTAACCCTAAAATGTTCCTATCTATTACACAACTTTAAACCAATTTTTAGTTAAAGTCTGAAAGTAAACTAATAGAATTCCTGATATATATATAAAACAAACATTGAATTTCCACTAAAAAATTTAAATTCTACGAAAAAACTACCGTAAAAACTACTATTAAAATTTAAATTCAGAAATTATGCGAAAAAATGAAAAGTTTAATAAATAAAACTTTTTTAAATATTATACCTCTTATGTAAATATAGACGCGTTGTTCAAAAAAAAATTTAAAAACTAATATTTTTACCAATTTTAAAATACAAATAAGGTTTCGAATGCTATTATTTTCTAAATAAATTTTAACATATTAAATAAAATTTTACTCTTTAAACATTTTTAAAAAAATTATTTGTACAAACAAATGCAAGATGCAGATATAACTCAATTAAAAAGTTGCATCATAAAAATGTAATAACAAACATACTCTAATTATTTATTTCTTTATTTTTTAGGTTTAATAAAAATTACATGTTCTGCCTCGAAACTTATGGAATTTATTTATTTAATTATCTTTAATGAAAACAAATCTTTTTTTTTCTTAGCTTTTATACCATAAAAAATTTTGACTATTCTAAATTTTAAAATATTATAAAATATTTTCACGTTAAAAATAAATTATGAAAATTCAGCCAAATCAGCTTTCTTCACTATGTATTTAATAAAATATATAAGAATCGTATTTTTTCGTTTCTTATAAAGAAAAAAAGCAGTCAAGTGATTGACAATCCAAAAAGTGTTTTTTTTTTATAAAACGCTGTTTTTTTTTCAGTAAAACTGCGGTGTTTTTCCATTAGGATTAGATTTAGAGCTGTTTCTTGGACTTTTTTTCGTGAAATTTTAATTATAAGAGCTATAAAATAGTATGGCCTGAAACTCCCGTTTTGCGGATTTGTGTCGTTAATAAGGTAAATTAAATTATTTAAATTTAGCTAAATTAGTATTTTTTTACTGTTTTATTGTCTTTTTTGTTAAGAGCTTGATATAATAAACTCAACATTCATCCATAGCTTAGTAACTAATCCTGTCTTTTTCGTTGATAAAAACTCACAAATCAAATCGCTGTATTACTCAAAATCAACCACTCTTTTAATACTGAGTCGATTGGGTTAAAATTTAAGCATGTTGTACCTTTGGTGTAAAAAACCCCAATCTAAATAAAATAGATAAGTTTGGTATAAAACAAAGTATAGTCCCTTGTTTTGGTAATACAAAAATTTGATTCGTGAATGAACTAACGAATGAATAAAATTTGTTTTTTAATTAGTATATTACCAAGGACAAAAAGTAAAAGTTTTCCTTTTAATGACTTGAAATTGCATTTTTAACAGTGATTTATTTTACTGTTAAATTGCATTTGAAATTTTGCTGACCTTTTTATTCGTCATATGTTTTTTTTTCGATTTTCATTAACGGTTAAACTCACGCTCAGTCCGAACCAAGTCACGTAAGAGATATTGAGGTGTAAAAAGTGCGTTCTCTAAGTATTGAGGTGCGAAAAGTGCGTTCGCAAAATATTGAGGTGTGAAAAGTGTGTTCGCAAAATATTGAGGTGTGAAAAGTGCGTTCGCAAAATATTGAGGTGTGAAAAGTGCGTTCGCAAAATATTGAGGTGTAGAAAGTGCGTTCGTAAAATATTGAGGTGTTGAAAGTGCGTTCGCCACTGTCCAATCACCTTTAAGTTTTTTTTTTGTTGAAAAATCACGCAAAAACTACCGAACATGCTATTAATGAACTGAACATCATACGAAACGACCAATCAGTTTCGCGTCAACTATTGTCATGCAAATTGAACCAGATCGTTTTCTAATCATTCCTTACGTGACTTCCCTTGATCTTATTTTTACAACCCCCTTGCCTCTTCCTACGTGTCTCATTTTTGCAGTCCCAAAATATGTTATTCAAAAATTTTGTAATACATAAATCGAAATTTACGAGGTTATGCTTGATTTATGGATGGAAATTTTTCGTTATAACGATATACTACGGTATATTTATGCTAAAAAATAAAAAAAACCATAATGTTGTTTTGATTGTCTAAATATAAATCTATAATATATAATTTTGATTCATGGAATAATTCCAAGGAATAATTTACTATAATAGATCTAATAATAATCTTACACCTCTTAATAATGTAACGTCCAGAAATATGAGGCCGAATAAATCGAGTTTTTTGAAAGAAAGATTGCGAAACAATTTGCTGTTTTTAGCTTTTTTGGCTGAAAAATGAGCGATACAGGACTTGAACCTGTAATCTCCAGCCTCAGTACCTCATTGACTGACGTGCTGCGTTACACCATCGCTCGACAGTGTTACATTACAACTCGTATTTATAAGACGTCATATTTCTGAAACATTAACACAGCGGGAGTTGTGACAATAATAAACAAAACCCGTGAAATGGGTTTTGCTCTAGGCGCAGCCATCAACGTTAGAATTCATAAGTTATCGGGAAGACAATGTTTAATAAACGAGATTCTGCCTTGGATGAGTATTTTAGTCAACTAGTTATGATGTAAGCAACTAATTTTTTCAACCTTAAAAACTTTATTGCGTTTAGTTTATGAAAAAAACGCTGTTTAAAATTTTTTTTCTTACTTTCGAAAAAATATGAATGGCCAAATCTGCTTTAAAACCAAAAATAATCAATAACAATAAAGTAAATCAAATATTGATTTTACAACAGTTCTTGTATAGTAAAATCAAAGAGTTATGAAACTTACTTTTTAAAATTGTAATTATTTTCTTCTAGTAGGTTCACTTCTTTGTTATTGTTCCTTAAGTCTTCGGATGACATTTGTTGGGGTATAAAAGACATTTTAAGCATTTTTCTTAGGAATACCAAATATCATAATAGGCAGCAGGTATTTTTTATCTACGATTAAAGTTTTGATTTTAATTAAAGCAAAAATCTTTCAATTAAGTAAAAAAACTAAATTTTTGTGGGTTCCAGAAATAAAGATTCTTTCTCATTTTTGGAGATTCACTGAGCGAAATGCCCAAAATATGTTGCAAATTTTTATTCGAAATATTGAAACAGTTAGCATGGAAGAAAAACTGGAGCCTGATTCTTTTTTAAAAAGTTATCAATAAAATAAATATAAAAAATATCAAAAATTTCAAAATGCAAAAAGGTGTATGTACAATTTTTTGTTTTAACCAGTAGTTTAATGACTTTTTAAAGCCCATTATTAAGATCTTCATGTCAAAATTGACGTAAAAACACTGTTTTAGTTTGTATTTTCCCTAAAAAAATCTCAAAACGAATAAGGGAACGTGTATTGGAATCATACCAAACATATAAGGTTTAACACTTAAAGGTGCGGTACCAAGTCAAACTTTTTGTCTTCGATTTTGATGACTTTTGGTGAAAACCTTACCCCTGCCCCCTTACTTTAATTTAACACCTTGATTGTTAAGATTGGAGTAGTATTTCTTGAATTGTGTTTCCCGTACAAAAAAACCACAATTTTCGATAAAAATGCAAAGTGTAGGCAAAAATGTTGGGCAAACTTAATCAAATCACTGCAATAGTTTTGTGTTTTTAACGAAAAAATCTAGGGTTTTTTGCACCGGAAACATAATATCTTGACAAATACTGCAGCAATCTTAAGAATCAAGGTATCAAATTGGAAAAAATTTTAAAGTAGCCGCTTGTTTTCAGAAAAATTATAATTAAAATCATAACTTTAAATTTCATACTCATTGAGAAATTTGTAAAGTACAGAATTTCAAAAAACGCGATTTTTGGGGTGTCATATCTCTTGAACCAATAAAAATATTTTAGCGAAAAAATTTTTGTGGCCTATTGACGGCAGGGTTAAGTTTTTTTCAAAAAATTATTAAAATCGAAATCAAAATGTCTGACTCGGTACCGCGCCTTTAAAGGCAATAAAACATCGATCACGATGGTCAAAACCCACCCATTTAAACGAAAGTTGTTCAGTGTTAAAGATTTTGACAGAATTATGACGGTATAAAATCACTTTTAGCTAATTAGCTCTTAGAAAAAAAATATTGAGATCTTTCATTCATTGGAGATCAATTCGTTCCCAAGCGCTAGTTGGCGAAAACAGGTCCTCCCACAACCATTCCCACAGAGAAAAACATATATGACGTGATCACGAATACTAGATGACATTTTGAGCGTCCTCAAAATCCTGACAGTCAGTCAAAGTTTATTCTAGAAAGAATATCACAAGCAAAATACAATAATTGCGAACCAATTACGGCCGCCAGGAAACTAAAACAAATACAGTATTCTCCATAAAATACTAAAGGCTAAAGCAGAAAATCAGCCATAGTAAGCTATCTTTGAAATAAAAAGAAAGGAGAAGGATAATAATATTCTGTATAAAGATTAAAGTCTTAAAAAAATTATTTTTTTTATTAACCACATAAGAACATATAATTCAAAGATAAACAAAAATATTAAAATAGTATAAAGTTTTAAAATAAATCCAAGGTAGTAACGAAATTTGTTTCTGCAGAAAGCATTCCATGGACAACTCAATGCAAAAATATTTGCACATAATTCTACTTTTCTGACTTTTTTAACTTAAGAAGGCCTCTTGTCCTATTCTGATTTAAAGAAAGAAAGAGTTGGATAAGACTTGTTTTTGATTCAAAAATTTTAGAAGATTCACAAAAATCAAATCATTTCTTCGTGTTCAAGTTTTCAAGGTAGGAACAAGACGTTCTTCATATGATGTATACTTTTTCTTACATCGTAAAAATTCGTCTAGAAAACTACGTCGAACATTTTCAATTGTAATGTCTTGTGAAAAAGGGTTCCATACAACACGGCATATTCTTTTAGACAGGCCGACATAGGTAGTAAAGGCCTTATTAAGTTTTTTCAGAATTGAATTAAATCCCCTAAAAATTACTCTAAGACATTCAAGGCCTTTTAACAATAATTTTACAAGATCTGAAAAATTGCAGATATTCGAAATGTAAACTCCTAAGTCTTTTACTAAGTGTTTTGTTAAAAGTTTCCATCTATAGTATAATCATGATCAATAAAAATTATTTCTTTTTAGTAGAAATATGAAGAACTTCACACTAGTTCAGACAGTTCTAGTTGCCAATTTTTGACCATAAAGCTAATCGTCTATATCTTCTTGCAATTGATTCCTTTTTGTTTTTTCATCTTCATTTGAAAAATTGTATAAACTTTCGCATCGTCTGCGAAGAGTTTTAATATGAGAATGTTGTATAGTGTTTATGATGTTGTTAATGTAAATAAGAAATAAAAACGGCCTACACGAGCCTTGTGAACTGAACTTTCCACCTTATAGTATTTTGACTTGTATCATTAATGACAACTTTCATGTATCGATTATTAGAAAACCTTTTATCCTATTGCAAAATTTTCCTGTAACTCCATATTTTTCCAATTTATATAAAAGCTTTGGATGTGAGACTGTATCTAAGGCTTTAGCTAAATCCAAATAAATCGTATCCACATTTTGTTTGTTTTTTAGTGCTGTCCTATCATTTAATGCTCCAGAAGCTGTGTTATGGTTGAACTTCCAGCCTGAAAGCCGTGTTGGCACCAAGACAAAGTGTTTTTAAAAAAGATTGAAAGTTCATATTTAACAAGCCTCTCCATAATTTTACATGAATATGAAGTTAATGATACAGGTCTATAATTATGTTCATTGCTCTTTGTGCCTTTTTTGTAAATAGGTATCACTAAAGCGATCAACCAATCTAATGGCAAGATCCCACAGTCAAAGGATTTTTTAGATCAGGCAGCTATGGCTTGGCTATTACTGATGACTATCTTTTTAAAAGTATGCCGGTAAGCCATCAGGAGTTCTATAACAACTAATTAGGGAGTTTTTTAATAACTTTTATTATTTTATTTTTTGTAAACGACATATTTTCTAGAATTCCTATTTTATTTGGAGCAAAGATGGTAATTTACCGTCATCCTTGGTGAAAAAATGAACTAAAATATTTTGCAAAAGTTTCTGCTTTATCTGTATTGTCGACAGAAAACTATTATCTGACTTACGCAATGGTGGAATTCGTTCTTTTGTTTCATGTTTATTGTTAACAAACTTGTAAAAACTATCTTTGTTTTTAGAGTTTAGAACCTGCTCTTCTTGTGATATAATGTAATTGTTTACCTAACTTTTATAATCTTTACAAATTTGTTTGTATTCAAGTTTGTTAGCAATGCACTGGTTCGTTTTAATCTTATGCCATAGTTTAGTTTTTTTCTTTGGTAATTTTTTAATATAAATGAAACTTTCTTTTGTTAATTTTTTTACTAACTATTTTAACGGGTATGTGTTCTTATGCAAGCCTTCACTAATTAGTATTTCTAATACCTGCCAATATTCCTCAACTGTCAAGCACGCTGAAAACATTTGATCCCAATTAATTGTAGACAGGTATAAAATAAGAGTTCATAGTCTCCGTTTGCAAATTAAGACTAATGATTGGTTATATCATTATTTTCTTCATAAAACATAGCATTATTTATAGAAAAATGTACAGAATTATGATCTGAAGTGAAAACCTGGCAAAATTTTGGTTTCATAAGATATTTCAACTTCATTAGATAAAATTAAATCAAAGTAGTTTTAGATTGTCGTGTGTGTTCAGATCAAGTTGAAATAAAGCTTGTTCTTGAAAAAACATGTACCATTCTTTTTTCGTTTTGATTGTTAGATTTTATTTCATGAACTTCCGATGGCATTCAGGAATATTAATCTTTGTTAAATAATATTGTACCATGAAAATCTTCAACAATTTCCTGCAATGATTGTAAAAAGAATGTCTTCTTCTTTTGTTGTTTTTTGTGGCCTTCTATATAGGCAAATCAGTCTTAGTTTTGTTTTATCGATCATTTCGATATCGGTGCAACAATTTCAACAGTATTGTATTTTACAGAAATATTTAATTTAAAACAGCGTTAAATACTTTTTAGTGAAAATACAAACCCCTCCCCCTTCTTGATTAATTCATCTTTTCGATAATATCACAAAATTCAACCATTTATCATTTTATTTTGTAACGAAGAGAACCATGTCGTCTAGCAAAAAGTCAAATCGCCAAAACACGTCTTCACCAAAAAAATCAAATCTCAATAGAATTAATACTGCGTGCATTAAAATAAAGTCCATGAATAAACTTATTTTTAGCGCAACCGTTCCCAAGCGCTAGTTTGAATCTAATTTTTCTCATTTCTTTTTTATTGGGAATACAGGTCCTACCAGACCGAACTCGTCCACAGAGAAAGGCATTTTCATTCAAGTCAGTCAATAAAACGCTTTTTCCAAGAGTTTTTCGACCATTATCTTCCAGCAGGGCCCAACAAACACCAATCCACCCTCAAGACCAAAAAACCAAAAAAGAAGAAAAGACAACACAACAAGCCAACCAACCACCAAAAACCAAACAACCACCACAAAAAAAAACCCCAAAAACAACAAAAACCCACAAACCCAAGCATATAGGACGTGATCGAATACTAAATGACATATTGCCCTTTGAGCGTCCTCAAAATCAATTTATGCTCACTCTCCAGTTGTTAGCCTTCAAAAATCCAAGCCTTCTTTTTCCCACTCACAACCGCCCCAACCAACCCAAAACCACCCCCACTCCCTCTACCAAAAAAAAAACAAAGAAACACAACAAAACCAAAAAAAAAAAAAAAAAAAAAAAATAATAAAAAAACAAGAAAACAAAACACCAAACAAACACAAAAAAAATAAAACAAAACAACCCAAAAAACACACCCACAAACCTGACGTGGTACATATTGCTTTAAAACGAGATTCCGATCTTTCTGTAAAAACGTAAAAACTTTTTCTGTATATCACTAACTATAAACTTTAAAAAAAGTTTAATTTCTTGTAGTTAATTGGTAACTTTGTATTCAGTGTGAACTATAAAATTAAATTAAATCGTCGTTACTATGGCAAAATAGACCACGGCCATTCTAAAATACAAATGAGACTGTGACTCCTTCTGTAGTTAATCGGGTGCTGTTAGAAATCTAAAATGAGTCACAGTCGCATATATTTTATACGAATTGTGGCTCATTTTGCCGTAGTAACGACGAAATATGGTTGAAAAAAAACACATAAGTTTTGCATCAACTCAAAGCGGCTGCGGCTTTCCTTCAAAAAAAGTCCCGGTACAAAAGAGTTCTGAAAAAAACTCGCAATTGGCACAAAAAATTCCTCTAAAGAGTTTATTTAAAAAAGCACCGGGTTCGGTCAGCCATGTGTGTGGCACAAAAGAGTTCGAAAAACAATTTAGCGTTTACAAAAGTCTTCTTATAAGTGATCAAAATTACAGGCGTAATATTTAGTATTTGAAGGTACCTGAATAAAACTAATTTTACGACGTTTTTTATAAGCAAATTTATTATTAAAAGATTTTTTTTTTAATTTTTTAGGTACAAAATTTTTTAAAAAAATTTTGAAATAAAAGTTTTTAATAAAAAATTTTTAATTTTAAATAATTAAACATTAAAAATTTCGGAAAATCTATTTATATTCCAATAATATCGGCTTTCAAATTGGCGCCATACTGCATTGGAGACAGCTACATCGGAGGCAAAAAATACCTTTAAGGCATGTAGGAGACTACCTCAATGGCATATGCAAGCGGCAGAAAAAGCTTCGTTGAAGGTTAGTAAGAGGTGGAAAAATTACCTAGTGGTCAGGTAAAGCTTCTTTGGAAGCAGCTTAAATGTTTTTAAAAGCATATAGAAGGCAGTAAAAATTTTAAAGAAAACAGAAATAGGGCATCAAGTGAGATTTATGGTTAAGTAAGCACGATTATAATTTTCGCCAGTATTTTAATATATATCTTTCCTTATTTTATACTGGTTGTTTTTTAACTATTTTTTTTATTGTAAACTTATTTTTTAAAACTATCTACATTATTTCTATACTTGTTTGAAAAAACTTAAATTAAAAGGAAAATTCGTATAAAAACAAAATAATTATTTTTTCAACAAAAAACAAAAAAATTAAATTTATATTATTAATTTTTTAACTTTATTAAAAACGTTAAAAATCAGATTAAAATGCAGTCAGAATAATCAAAAACGCAAGCACAGGCTTAAAAAAAGTTGAAATTGATCTAAGGGGCGGAGCTTCAGAACTGCGGAATCATTATAAATGGCCAGAGCTTTCAAGCATGTTATCGGGGGGGGGGCAGCGGGGTAGGAACTTTATTGATTTTACTATAAAAAATTTAAGCTTTTGCTTATTGCTTCTTCAAATGTTACCATTTAGACCAATGTTTTTTTTAAAATTTTTGTAGCATCAAAAATTCTTTTTTAACATTAATGAAAAGAAAGTCACAAAAATTGTTTTTTTGTTGTTAAATGATGCTTTTTAGAGTTTTTAGTGTTTTAATTTAGTATCGCAAAAATTTCCGAAATAAAATTTTTTCACCTTATTTCAGACTTTGGTTGACCGTAATTTAAATAATATGTATTTAAAAAACTCTTATGAATCTAATGTGAATGCAATGCTCAATGTTTTGTGCATAAGAAGTAAATAATTGTTTTGAAAAACTAAAGGCTGGTTACTACTTATGACAAAATGTCCTTTGGACAAAGTCTAAAGGACAAAAGTCTTTTGAACTTTGTCTAAAGGACAAATACAGCGTAAAAACGTCCTTTGAATTTGTCCAAAAGACAAAATCCAAAGGACAACGTGTTCATACTTTTTGTCCTTTGGACTTTTTCCTTTGGATTTTGTCCTTTGGACTTTGTCCAAAGGACAAATTCTAAGTAGCATTCATACTTCGTCCAAAGGAAAAAGTCCAAAGGACGTTTTGGCTTGTCCAAACGAGTTTTGGCTTTTCTAGAATTGTCCTTTGAACTTTGTCCAAAGGACAAATTCTAAGTAGCGTTCATACTTCGTCCAAAGAAAAAACTCCAAAGGAGGTTTTGGCTTTTCTAAAATTGTCCTTTGGACTTTGTTCAAAGGACGTTTTGTCATATATATGAACCAGCCTTAAGAAAATATCGCCAATTTTATATGAGGGCATACTTTTTAACATATTATGGTATATTTTTTGGTGCTCGCCCACCACTACATGAATATAATTGTAAAACCAAAATTAATTTGTAAAAACTATGATTGAGATTTAAACAAAGCTCTACCGAGCTTGGATAAATTTATTTTGTTTTTCTTATGTTTAAATTTGTTAACAATTATTACTTTCAAATTGGATAATACAAGCAGCACGTTTCTTAAACAACAACTTATTACCTGCAATAACTTAATTATATGTTGTCAAAGCACAGTGGATTTTCCCAGAATTACTCCGAAATGTTTTATCGATATATTATTATACGAGTATTATCGCTCGAAGAAACATGTTGATGTAACTACCATTTTTTGATATCTAATATTTAAAGCTAATTTATGTTTACACTGACATATTGTGTAAACATATGTCGACATTTTGATCTTTTTAAAGCTCTTATTATTTTTTAATTTCATATTTTAAAAATTCACGAAGCTAGCATAATAAACAATTTGCGTACGGTGTCGTTTGATTTGGATGAGGAGTGCGCGCAGCTGATGGGACGTTCATTCTGATGAATAATACGTTCATTATTTTTTGTGCAGTATTATTACCAAAAAATAGGGAAAGTTTCCAATTTCGAATGCATTTTTCAGACCTAAATCTCACTACGTGAGATTTAAGGATTAACAATTAAATCTATAATTAGTTAAACGTTTTAAAAATGTTGGCAGCATTATAATTAACAGTTGCCTAATCTTGATCCTTTTCGCGAACCTGTATATTCGCTTTGAAAGAAGATTAAACTGAGTAAAAACTAAGTAAAAAAGTAAAAGAAAAACTGAGTGTTAACATTATTTAAAAGATCTAAAAATTTTCTAAAGGAAAATATGTCGCATTTTCAGTTTTCGCTTTTTCGTAACCGCCAAAAACAGCTCAGTATTGTTTGTCGTCCACAAAATCGATTAATCAATGTTAAAATAGCGGAAATCAAGCATGGGTGCGTTTTAAAATTTTCTGTGAGCGGCAAAATCAGAAAAAGATTTGTCCCTACTACGGCAAAATAAGCCAAAATTCGTATAAAATTTATGCGACTGTGTCTTCAATTTAGATTTTTAACAAAATGTTAGTAGCTACAGAATAATTCACAGTCACGTGTGTTTTATAATGAGTGTGGCTCATTTTGTTGTAGTGACGATAAATTATTCTGCGCCCCACTCGAACGCACGTTTTTTTTGGCTCTCAGGGACCACACGCTTAACGAGCGAACAATTTGAAATGGTTTACAGTTACTCCATTGCGTTCAAAAATACGTTCACAAAAAATACGTTCATATTATTCGAATTAAGAAAAAACTAAAAATAAACCAAACCTACTACGTTTTCAATTTCGAGTATTTTACCCATAAATTTTAAATTTTTTTAATCAATCAATTTCACGTAAGAGTGAGAGTTAGGTCTGGAAAATGCGTTTGCAACTGTTGAATCATCTTATTTCTTCGTTTATATAACCCCGCAAAAACTACTGAACGTATTGTTACCAAAAATATATAATACCTATATATGAAAAAGTAAGTCAAAATAGGCCATTATAATGAGCCTCTCCATTAAAATGGCACCCTCCATTATAATGGCATAGTATTAATTTTAATTCGGCGAGTTAAAATGGAGAGGAAGCCATTATAATAGCCATTTATTGATTTAATTTCACTTCATATATACTCACAAGTATAGGTGGGCAGGGGGAGGGGGTTGGGGGGTTATACCCCCGAAAAAAATCCCAATTATAGCCGACACCCCCCTTAAATTTGGGGGTACCCTGGACACCCTCCCCCTAAAATTTTGGGGGTACCAGTACTAAAAATGCTAAAAATGGGGTATTTGAGGTATACCAAAAAAAAATTTTGGGGACACCCCTTCAAATTTTGAGGGTCGGGTATACCCCCCCCCAAAAAAAAAATCCAGGAGGCTGCCCACCTATGCTCACAAGGATAATACTATCCGGGCCGCTAAACGCCGTTCCATACCCGCATCCGAGGCAACTTCTTTCTCCGGAAGAGTGGTCTTCCCTGATTGGTCAGCCAAGGAAAAGAAACTGAGATTAATTTTGCGTTCGTAGGCTTTGAAATAAAGTGTTTCGAACGTTAAAACAGTACAAGTTATACACTATGCCACTTAAATCTTTTAACTTTAACAAATTTTCTACAAATTTAATAAGAATTTATAAATTTATTTCTTTAAAGTTTAAAGATATTATTGAGTTGAAAAACTATGTAATAATTTTAATTTTATGATTTTTTTTTATTTTGAAAAAGATTATTAATCTTTGTTATTTAACCATTTTTACTGAAACATTTAACTGATTTTGTTGTTAAATAGTCGATTTAATTCTACAAATCATCAAGGTCAGGTAGGTTTGATTTGCCGATAACAAATAAACACAATCGACATTACAAAAAGTTATAAATAAATAGTTTTAATAAAAACAGTAGACAGTTCGATACAATATTGAATCTATATCTCCCCCCGCTTTTCCCCGGCGAAAGGAGAGAATCCCCCCCCGCTTTTTTCTCCTCCTGACTCGGGGCCTGGCCCGCCCCAGTATTACACTTGAATATGAGTGAAATTAAATCAATAATGACTATTATAATGACTTCTTCTCGATTTTCCGCTGAATTAATATGACTACTCTGCTTTTATTGGGGGTGCCTGAGAGCCCTCCTCTTTTTCCTTTCCTATAATCATAATCATATATCCAGCGTCTTAGCCTCATCAAATCCCCCCACCCCCAAGCCCACTCCCAAAGCCCACCCGCCAGCCCACCCGCCAGCCCACCCGCCACCCACCCCCCCGTCTAACCTACTCCTACTTTATATAAATCACTCGCTATATACAAACAAATAGACGCTCTTAGCCCCAAACCACCCCCCCCCAAGCCCCCCACAAGCCCCCCCCAAGCCCCCCACCAAACCGCGCACCGACCAAACCGCACCCCAACCACCATCTGGGCCAATAGAGCAGCACGTCGGGCCAAAGGGAGTTAATTTTGCCTCGATTGCGTTCTTGTTATTTTTAAATGGTGTTGTGACGTGGCGCTGCTCTGGCAATATATTTTTACATTTTATTTTGTGTGAATTATTTAAACTTTTATTAGGGCATATAAATTATCCACCTAATACCATAATACCTCTCTAAAAAAGCATATACCGCCTTTTTATATACCAATAAATACACGTATACAATACTAAAAATCTTAAGATTTAAACTTCGATTTAACATATCATAAATTTACTTTCGATTTAGCGTATCCTATAATGCACACTTTTTTAAACAAAAAGAACTTAATTAATAAAAAAGATTCGAACTTTCTAACATCTATCTTCTAGCTTCTTACCTACCTATTTCTTTATTCTATAGATCAAGAGAAAAGTCCACTGGACTCTAACCTCTAACCACTGGACTACTGCGCATCGTAATAATGGTCTTAAAATGTTATTTAAAAAGACATTAAGACAGTTTATTTATTAAAATTTTGGCGTCAAATAAAAAATTAAAAGAAAAAAATTGATTAATGTACAGATTTAGGGAAACCTTAACGCTAACACCCATCCTTGTTCTAAACGGAAGGAATCCCTCGCACCTCAGAACACCCCGCGCACATAGAACGCCCCCACATATATCTCTTATCACGCCCCCACCCCTTCTTAATACCCCCCCCCCCCTTATTTTAACATATTCCACCTTCATTTAAGCCCTTTTCCCTCTCCTCCGCACTTTCCCAAGAACATAATCGCACCTTCATTTTAAGCCCTTTTTCCGCTGCTCCTCCGACCACCTATACCAGAGCACATTATGACGTGATCACGAATACTATATGACATTTTAAAGCCAAAAAAATTTGAGGTGAATTAGTTAGATATAAGCCTGAACAATACCTTGGATTGTATTCAATTAAAAAACTAATTCAGGATTTATTTAGTTGCATTTTTAAAATTTTTTTTTTCAATTTTTTCAATTTTTAAAATTTTTAATTCCTTTTATTTTCAAATTACCAATAAAATTTGTCCATTATTTTTATTAATTTTCCATAAAATTTTAGCCAAAAACTCTACTTTTTAATTTTTTTAGCAAACTGTTCTTACCTTTAAATTGTGTAGCTCAAAAGAAACAACCGGAAAAAGATGCAATTATCACCCCTTTATACACCTCATTATCAGCATTTTTTCTTTATCTCTGTTTTTCGCCAATAATATCTAAGTTGATGTTTAGCTTAAAGTAAATATTGTTAAAACTGTGGTGTTCTACCTTGATAGGCATAATTAATTCTCAGACATGGAGTACAAATTACTCAACAGAAAATAAACACTGACTTTAAATTAGTTGGTTTATTATCAAAAATATTTATAATACTATATATTATATTAAGGAAAATATACACCAGCCACACTCATCTCAAGCAACGATTTTACCATTTTTTAGCACTACCATTAACTTTTGCGCATAAAATGCAAAACAACTTTCTATGAGGCATTTGTTGAACGACTTGTACCATTTTTTAACACTACCATTAATTTTTACGCATAAAATGCAAAACAATATTTCTTATATCGAGACATTTCGTTCATCGCCTCTTTAAAATGTAGCAGTGTTTTTGCGCATATCCTAGCATGCTAACTCGAACGCACTGCTTTTTGAAGTACACTGCACTTTTTTGGCAATCTTGTGCGCATATATGCGCATATACTTGCACATAAAATAGCACACGCAACAAAAAAATAAACCCACTAAAAAACCACTACTTAGTTTGCACACTGTACACAAAAACAAACTTTAGTATAGACATACAAAAATAAAATGCAATCTACACCATAATATCTTTTTCTTCTTTGCAATCCCATTCAAAGTCTTTTTGTATATTGTGATATTATCTTTATTTTTTTTTTTCCCCCCAATTTATTTTTGTGCATATTCACTCTATTCTCTCATATTTCCACACTACAGTACTCTTCTATACGCTATGCGCTCATATTCGCACACATATACACGCAAGTACACTGCACTCTACCTATCAGCACCTCCGACTAATAAACCGTATATTCGCAAAATCACTCCCTCTACACATTACCTCTATACTCACACATCTATATTTACCGCTTTTGCCCCTTTATGCCCTCTATCCATAACATATCTCATAATATTACACATAATGTTAAAACTATGAATAATTTTCTAACTTACTTACTAAAATATATATATTATATATTTATATATTAGAATTTAGCTACGTCAATATAGCTATAAAACTAAAATCAAAACTTTGGATCAAAAATCATTCCATATCGAAAATACTTTACAATATAATTCACTTTTCATATTCTTCAATATTTCATTATATTCGATATTTCACAAAAATAATATAAAAAACAGAAACATTTTTTATATATAGGACACGACCCAGAGAGAAAAACTCTACACTATAAAATATCTAACACACCCCAACAAACAGCTACTAAATATTACTCTCTTCACCGCGCGCCACACACACATAAAACTCTATACGCGCCCCACACAAAAAAACTCAAAACCCCCCCTCAAAAACCCCCCATATAAAAATCTATAGGAAAATATCCACACAAAACCCTTCCACCTAACTTAATAAATTTAAACCAATTTAAGTGTAAAAACTATTGAATCAAATAGTAAAATCTAGCAAACCAGCGAACGCAAAATTGAACTCAGCATTCAAAATTTTTAACGAACTCAGCTGACCAATCAAGGAGAAGCCCTTTTTAATAATTATTTATTAATTTAGTCAATTTGAAACCCAAATACAAACTTAAAGGCTAAATTGTTAATTTTTTATACTTTAAAAAAGGTGAATTAAAAAAAAATTCTGCGATTTTATTTGTTTTTTTAACGTCATAACCGCATATCGGCACCCTTTTTTTATTTTTATTAATTTATCATAAACCCAAATACAAACTTAAGGCTAAATTGTAATTTTTGTATACTTTAAAAAAGGGAATAAAAAAAAATTCTGCGATTTTATTTTTTTTTTTAACGTCAAACCGCATATCGGCAAACTAATTTTCGACGTCAGCGACGTCAGCAGATGACAACCAAACAAAGGGAGAGAAGGTTGCCTCGAAATGCGGGTATGGAAAACAAAAAATAAACAGACAAAAAACAACAAAAAAAAAATAAAACAAAAAAAACAAAAAAAAAAACAAAAAACACAAAAAAAAAGAAACAAAAAAAAAAAAAACAAAGAAAGAAAAAACAAACCACAAAAAAACGCACACACCAACAACCAAACCAAACCCCAAATAAAAAAAGAGAATAGAAGAAAAAAAAAACAAACAGAGGAAAACAAAAAAAACGCACAAAAACACCAACCCCACCAAACCCACACAACAAACAAACCCACAAAAAACACCCCCAGAAAAAAAAAAAAACCCCAAAAAAAAAAAAAAACAACAACCAACCAAAAACAACCCAACAAAAAACACCCCGGCGTTTAGCGGCCCGGACAGTATTACACTTGTAATATATGAAGTGAAATTAATCAATTATTTTTAAAATAAGAACTAAAAAAGAAAGAAAGCATAAAAGAAAAAAAAAACTCAAGAGAAGAAAGAAACATAACTCACAAAAAAATCGACACACAAAAAGCTCAGAACTCAAACTCCTAAATCGCGAATAATAGGAGTAATAGAGTGATCAATACCGTAGTAAGAATCAGAATTCTGAACAGAGCAATCAAGCCAATCGAATCAATCAATCCGCTTCAAGAGCTTGACCAACCCTGAGACTCAAAGCTCTCATCAAGCTAACTAAAGCTAAATCTCCAGGCTAAAATAAGGCGACCGCTCTCGGCTAGGAAGAATAAAAAAAAACCCGGAGCGAAGAAAAAAAAAAATTTCAGCGTATTAACCAATATATTAGTGCGTCAAGTTTCTCGCATGGATATTCTAAAAAACGAGTGTACTTACTACTCATCTATTCACCGATAAACTTATCTTAATTATGCATAATGAAGATAAGCCAGTCGTATTTAAATTTTTATAACTCGGACTCAGCTTTCTCTAGCTAGTTTGGCTATTATAATGGCTTCTTCTCCAACTTTTAATTTGCTGAAATAGTATGACTACTATGCCTTTATAATTATTAAATTGTTAGTTTTTTTTTTTGGAGGGTGCCATTTAAATAAAGAGGTTCATCTCGCTAAAAGATATTTGACAAAAAGTTCGTCTTTTTTTTTTGTTCTTTTTTGTTTTTGCCCTATTCAGATGCTTCGATCCATTGTATTTTTAGTATTCATTTATGTATTGACATATAAGATCACAAGAATCAACAACGACCATAAAATACACACAAAATAAATATACGCCAGAGCACGAACCACACCACTAAAATACAAAGCACAGCAAACCCCGACGGCCGCCGACGCAGCCGACGGCCCGACGCGCCCGACGAGCTGCGACGCCTTAGCCGAACAGCACCCGACGCGCTCGAAAGCTGCCGAACGCCTCCGACGCCTCCGACGCCTCCGACGCCTTCCGACGGCTCCGAACGCCTTCCGACGCGCTTCCGACGCGCTTCCGACGCTTTACCGACGCGCTTCCGACGCGCTTCCGACGCGCTTCCGACGGCGCCTGAATGATTATGAGCACGCTGCTACAGACCGCTACCTAACGAAACACATTTCCGTACTTTTTTATATAGGAGTTGCACATTTTTCGCTATATTATATATTTTTGCTGTTACTGAACTAAGCATCGTACGGAACGATTAATCAGCTGTGCGCCACAAAATGTTCATGCAAACTAAACGACACCGTTTAGCAAACCATGTAATGCAAATTAAGATTACCGTAAAAATCTGGGATTTCTTAATTTTGCTTGCATATATACAAATTTAGCTAAAAAACAAAAACAGAAAATCATAATGATATCAAATTAAACATTTTTCTAGTTTTTCAAATTAAGATTACCGCAAAACTTGAGATTCATCAATTTTGCTTGCATATATTCAAACTTAGCTAAAACGAAAACAGAAAGTAAAAATGATAAAAATTTAGCATTTTTTTAATTTTGCCTCATAAACCGACCA
Organism: Microlaimidae sp. YZB2_3; assembly: GCA_030248175.1. Taxonomy (NCBI): domain Eukaryota; kingdom Metazoa; phylum Nematoda; class Chromadorea; order Desmodorida; family Microlaimidae; species Microlaimidae sp. YZB2_3. Next base: position 64,397 of record JASAMX010006149.1, read on the forward strand.
GAATAGTTTTTTCAGACTTTCTAAGAACTACAATTTGCTATAGAAAAAATGTATAACGCAATTAATAATCGTAAACCTCATAAACTTGGCTCTAAGAAATCCACAATTTCATCCACAATTTCTTATAAATAAAGTCACAACCGAATGTTTTGATTGTGTTTTGTTTAAAAAAAATGAATATGAAAAAAAGTCTCCAGTTGCCTTTAACTATAAATTGTCGACTTTAGGAAATTTGGAAAAACAAGATGCGATATCTATAAACGATTGCTTTTCTTTTTGTCTTCGTTTAAATTTTTTTTGAAATAGTTTTGACAAGACGTGATTAAACGGGTACTTTTCTGAAACAACGATTGGTTAGGCGTTTTGATATTGTCGTTAAATTCTTGGAAAAAATTTTAGAGAAATATTGTCATTACCAAAACAAATAAGTCGGAATTATCCTAAATACTCTTAACTGCGACTCTTTTTATCGTTTAAAAAGTAATAGTTCGAACAATATGAGTCTGAATTATATTGATGTTGTACTGTTTATGATACTTTATGCCAATACTAACGACGCTAAGAATTAAAGCGAATCTGTGGAGAATCGGCTCTAATGTAAATTAAACCCTGAGTTTTTACCTCATCCTGTTAATAATAAAGTTGTGTGTCCGATTATCTGTCTGCCTGTCTGTATTTGTGTTTCTCCAGATTTATGTCAACAAACAGAAACGAGAGTTAAAATTTAAAACACATTTTGGTCTGATGACTTGACCTGACAGGCGAAATTTTTTTTATTTTTGTCTAAAGAAGATAAATAACACAATTTATCTTTGAAATAAGAGCAAAAACCATTAATTTATTACTAAAAAAACTTGAGCAAAGTGCATTCAGTAAAAACGAAAGCGCTTAATTAAGAACTTAAATTAATTTTTTACTGGAATTTATTTATTGCTAAAATAGAGACACGAGATCAGTTTAAAATTATTTTTGGAAGAACCCAAGTTTTGTTGAAATTTTTTTTCAGAATCACCTAAATAAAAGTATGAATATATCACTCAAGTAAATGACCGACTGTACAATAATTTTGCCAATAATAATACAATAATAATAAACTTTTGTGCATAATTTTGCTAGAATACTGGCATAAATGCGATTTAAAAAAAGCCGCCATTTAAGCAGTGATTTTTAACAAAGTTTTATTGCGCGAGAAACCAAGTATTTACTGCATGAAGTAAATCGCTGTGCGAGAAAGAATTTACAAAGCGAGCGCACAGATTTTGGGGAACACGTGAAATGTTGCTAATGATACTTATTGCAAAGATTTAGTCACATTTATTGTGCAGCCACATATTTTCTTCTGTTATATATTTTTGATATAAAGCAAAGATAAAATAATAACTGTAATATTTATTATACGTAATATATTTTAATAAATATCGTATATAAAAATCAACGATTTTTTTCCTAATGCCAAGGAAACATTTTGAAAAGTTTAAAATATAGACTCATTAATAAAATAAGGAATTATATAATAAAAAGTTTTAAAATTAAATTTAAATAAGCACAGAAAAATATATCCTAATTTTAAATTAATTAAATTAGCTTTTTATAAAATAATTTTGCACACATATCATTGGTAAAAAAGTTAAGAAGCGTTATAAATTTTAAGCATTCTTAGGGGTTCTTACCCCGGTTTACCCCGGTTTGTTGGAAAACTAAATTTCCGGGGGCGGGGGCCGGGGTGGAAAAAAAGTGCCGAAAAAAACCGGGGCTGCGGCCAGAGCCCCGGTCGATCTCTAGTCGCCAACATGCTCCATAATATACAAAAAAAAACAAATATTTAGTGTAAGCGACAATATTGTTCGCCTAGACTCGAAAGGCAGAAACCCCTAGCTGAATATTTATAAAAGATTTTTATTATAATCTTTACTTGAAGTTTTTTTATAAATGCTATTTAAAACTTCCAAATAGACCTTAATTTGAAGTTCATAAATGTCAACAAGTACAAAAATTTTTATGGTCTATACTTAATGAACAAAAAGATAATTTTATAAGATAAGAATATAATATAGTTTAGGTCCATTACTGGAAAAACGGTCTTCGACGCAAAAAATAAGGAATTTCTGGCAGTTTGTTGTTAATTTTAAAAATAATTTTCAATGTTTATTTTTTCTTACATTTCCTTAAGTTAAAATGTTAGTTAAAGTTGAAATTAAATTATAATATAAAATTCCCTTCTTATGAATATAATTGTTTTGTTTTTAAATCCGCCACAAATATTTACGAACAGCACTTTTAATCTGGAAATTTTGTTTTTATGGACTAAAATCCTATGAATTTAAAATGATTTAAATAAATTTTTGCGTGAAAATAAATAATTATTTGTCATTTTTTAAAAAAAAAATATTGCGTTTACCAGCGCGGTAAGTACAACTTAACTAAACTTAGTCAACACTTGGTTTCAAACAAGTTTACCGCATTCAAATTGAACTCAGTAATAGCAAAAATATATAAAAGAAAAATGAGACACTTAGAACAAACTGCTTGAAAATAAAGGTTCCCTTTAAATGGGACCTTTCAACTTTTGGTCCCATTTAAGTAGGATCCCATTTAAATAGGTACCATCTAAATGGGACTTATTTAGGACATATTTAACTTGGATCCCATTTAAATAGGTCCCATTTAAATGGGATCCCATATAAATAAGTCCCATTTAAACGGGACTAGGTCCCATGGGACTTATATAAATGGAATCTTATTTATATGGGACCAAAAGTCTAAAAGTCGCATTTAAATGGGACCAGGTCCCATTTGAATAGGACCTTTGTTTTCAAGCAGTTTGTACTAAGTTTTTTTTCCTTTATTATATATTTTTGTTAATAGTTTGCTTTTCGTAAATTTGAACTTTAATTTAAAAATTTATTTTTGAACAAACAAAAAAATTTTTTCTACTATTCGAATTTATATTTATATTGATGTGTTGATTAAAGACTAGTATGTTTTAAAAATATATTTTTGGTCAATTGTGAATTTTTGACTTTTTGAACAATATGTAAAATCTAGAAAAAACCAATCAGTAGTTCTTTTTAATTTTTATAAGCTACGTAGAATTTGGAATTAAACTTTGCGTTTTAATTCTATTATAAAGTTTATATGCTATACCATTAAAAAAACTAAAATTATGGTTAAATAATATCTGGAACTATCGTTGTAATATTTGGGGACATGATTGTAAATCCTGCTTTTTCAAAAAATCTTCATAAATCATTAAATAAATTTTATAAATTTAATAAATAAAATTGTTAAAATAGTGTATTTAACTTTTAATATTAAATCGTAATTGCTCAAACTTTTCAATTTCTTTGTTGTTAAATAGTCGATTCAGGAGCCTAGAAGTTATCGAGGTCATTCAACTTTAAATTAGCAATAAGTTTATTAATAAATGACGTGAATCCAAAAAACTGGAAAAAATGTGTTCTAAGGTATATTAGGGTTAATCTTATAAAATTTTGAGCACAATACAAAAGGAAAAACCAAAACTTGTTTTAGATATTAACATTAAAATCAAGCTGTTATCTACCAAAAAAAAACAAACTAAACGCTTGTTAAATTTAATACAGCACTCCATTCCTTATCGCTATTTTATTGACTCAAAAATATACGTTAGTGAGATTTTTGAAAGTTTTTTCGAGGACATATTGAAAAACATATACATAAAACAAATAAAAACTTAAATTAGCTTACGTGGGGGCTGTGTCTCGCCTCAGTTTGGGAAGTTTACCGGGGTTAGTTGAAGTTGACATTCTTTTTCCAAAGTTTAAGAACTTTAAAAAAATTCTTATTTATTATTTTAAAATGGTCTCTAAAATAATTTATAATTTTACAATAAAAATTCAAATATTATAGCTTAGCTTAAAACCTAAAACCTATGCGTGTACTAATAAGAAAAATAGATAAATTTTACAATGTGTTGTGTTTTTTTTATACGAAGGCATTGTATGAAACAAATTATAGTATATTGCAGTCGTAACATAATATATTTAAAATTGAAATATGTAAAATCAATACCATAATAAAATCAAAGTGACTGCGGCTCATTATGAAGCTGAATTACAGTCATCGCACTAAAGTTTTTTTATTTTAAAAAACTTTAAATGAATCGACTAGTTCTGAATAAGGGTTTTAATGTATAAAAGAGGGTACAATACAAGTAGCTCCAATCATATGTAGGGAGGAAATTGAGAAACAGCGAGCGACTAGTACATTTTACGGTTTAAATATTTCAAATATTTGTTGATTTAAAATCTCGACTTCTTCCCTTCAAAATTTCTTAAATATTTCTTAATATTACAAAAGCAAAAGCATTTTTTGAGGATTTTTTAGTTTTTTGCCGCTTCGTAGGTACGGCGCTGCAGGCACGCTTGGTTCCCACATTCTTAATGTTTCAATTACAAAAAATGCTTTATTTAAAAGTTTGGAATAGACTTTTTAAAATTAATTTTTAAATTTTAAATAATTTTACAATCAAAACATTAAGAAAATCCCATGTAGGTTGGAAATTAGTTTCAAAGCACCAATTTAACTTTATTTTTGCTAATTCAAAATCATTGTTCACAAAAATACTATTTTAGTGATGCTTTTTAACTATTGTGATGTTTTATCAAAAAACCAAAACTTATTTAGCACAAACGAAAAGATACAAAAGATATATTAAAGCACTTTAACTTAGTGAAAATATCATTGTGTATCAATTTTAATTAAGTCTAGCTTTAAACTAAAAAAAACTAAGAAAACTACGATTTTTCTTTTTGCACCCTTTTTTGTACAGTAAAAGACGCTTATTCAGAACTATAGTCTATACAAAAATGATGCGGACTGGCGACAAAACTCGAACTTTGAAATGTTATATATCCATAACGGAGGTTAGAATATGTGCGGGACATATATGGGAGCATAGCTAAGACTTTTGGCTATCTTTTGAAAAGGTTAGGAAAAAATGTTTTTTATGACGTCAACACTACAGCCGATGCGGTGAAAAAACCTGGTCCCAAAAAAACAAAACTTTTTATTAGTACGAGATAAGAAACGCAGCTTGGTATGCTGTTAAAACATACTTTTTTGAGTTTTTTTCTGAAAGTTTAAGCGAAATCGACTCGCTCCAATTTTTTTTATAATGCGTTTAATGTGCGCGGTTTTCGCGAATTTTTGCCACGCTAATACACTGTTCCGAATTATTTATTTTATTTTGCTTCCTGCTCGAAGTGTGTACAATATTGATCATATTGTTATATGTTAAATGTCCGACAATTTTTATTCCTTACTTTTGACCTAAAATTTTTTTTGGGGGTTGACCCTCTTGGGGCTAGGGGGGCCAAACACGAATACCAAAAAATTTTTTTGAAAATTTTTTGTCAAAACCATTAAAAATGTAAAATTTATCACATATGACGAATTTTGATATATCGTTTGTGTAAAAAACCTAATATTAAGCTTACAATAAGCTGTTAAAAATGACGAATTTGAAATTTGGAAGCATTTCAAGCCCGTAGGCTGGCAACAGCAAACCTTTCAATTAGAAAGTTTTACAAGAATAATAAACTTTAAAAAATTAGTTTTAAATTTTTTTTAATTTATTTTGATATAAAATGTTTAAATGTCAAATAACCCAAAAAAGAAGAGAAATTTTCGTTAAAATTAAAAATACTTCCTTTACGTCATGCAAATTTTTGTTATTACATCATAATTGATGGGATTTTTATTGGTTCTTCCGCAATTAAAATAAGCAATTCAAGAATCCGGATTCAGACGTTTTTACACAAAAAATAGCATTACTTTAAAAAATTACATTGGGATATTGGCAAAAGTTGGGAGACATAATTATTAGAAATTTGTTTTTTGTGTTGACAAACGGGGAAACATGTTTGCAAGTGAGAAAACACTTAAAAAATAGCATTTTTTTAGCTGCGATTTTTGGCAATTTCGTAGTAGGATTTTAACTTTGAAAATATGTTTTTCTAACAAAATAACCTGGAAATTTGAAAAAAATAAACTTTTAAGGCTTATTTTTTGGAAAAGTTTTTAATTTTAAGGTTTGCTGTTGCCAGCATACGGGCTTGGAATGCTCCCAAATTTTAAATTCGTCATTTTGACAGCTTATTGTAAGCTTAAAATTCGGTTTTTTTACACAAAAGATATATCAAAATTTGTCATATGTGATAGATTTTACATTTTTGATGGTTTTGAAAAAAAAAAATTTGAAAAAATTTTCGGCAATCGCGTTTGCCCCCCCCCCTAGCCTCCGAGGGGTCAACCCCCCAAAAAAATTTTTTAGGTCAAAAGTAGGGAATAAAAATTTGCGGACATTTAATATATAACAATATAATCAATATCGTAACACTTCGAGCAGAAAGCAAAACAAAATAAATAATTCGGACAGTGTATTAGCGTGGCAAAAATTCGCGAAAAATCACGAAAACCGCGCGGATTTGACGCATTATAAAAAATTTAAGTGAGCCGATTTCGCTCAAACTTTCAGAAAAAACTTAGAAAAGTATGTTTTACAGCATAACAAGCGGCGTTTCTTATCTTTTACTAATAAAAAAGTTTTGTTTTTTTTGGGACCAGGTTTTTTCACCCCATCTGTAGTGATGACGTCATCGAAAAACATTTTTTCCTAACCTTTTCAAAAGATAGCCAAGAGTCTAAGCTATGCTCCCATATATGTTCCGCACATATTCTAACCTCTGTAATGAATATATAATGTTTCAAAGTTCGAGTTTTGTCGCCAGTCCGCATTATTTTTGTATGGACATTAGTCTATAGGGATTTAAAATTTCCACTGCGCTATAATCAGTTTATGTTCATTTTCATACGCGACTCAAATAAACGGCGTTGGTTTTTATTAAGTACCCTGGTTGAATTATATCTGGCTGACCTTGCAAAATTGTATCGAAAATTATAAATTAAAATTTACCGCTATGATGTTCAAAAAACAAAACAAATCGGAACGCATAATGTTTTAAAACATCCGTTTTTAACAAATTATACAAAATCTGTTAAAGTTTAGCCGTTAAAAATGACATTTTGCTTCCAAATTAATTATATTAATAAATAATTGTCAAAATTAGTTTAATCTTTATTATAAACAATTTTTTCTTAGACTTAAATTAATACTGTAATTTAGCGATGTCAGCCAGGTTTAAATTACCTAAAAAATTTTCGCGGTGCACCTGCAAGTTAAAACGCGTAAAAAATTTACGAGCGCAGCAAAAAAATATAAAAAAAATATTTTAGTTCGAAAAAAAAAACGATTAAAATTATTGTGGGCACAGTATATATGAACAAGCCATAAAAATGCTCTATCAATAGAACAGGAAAAAAAGGCGATTTCTCCCTAGGCGTTTGTTTAAACGAAAAAGATGTGGACTAGGCCGAGTTGACCGTATCTGCACTGTAGTAACTTTAATTTAGCATCTGGCATGTGTTAAAAACAAAACAAGTAAAGTTGCTCTCTAAATAAAAAAAATTAGAATAGATAATACAGTTTTTTTTATTAGATAAACTAATTACACAACCCAGTTGTAGTTCCTCTATAGTCGGAGAGATGGATAATTGAAAAAATCATACTTAAAAAAATGTTTGACAATTGTGAAATCGCCACTTTTTTAATATAATTGTTTTTAATACATACACTAAATGTTCTAATCCAAAAAGTGACAATTTTACGATTGTCAAACATTGCTATGAGCATGATTTTTTAAATTACTAATCGCTCCAACTATAGAAGAACTACAACTGGATTGTTTAATTAGTTTACCAATTAATAAACCAAAATCTTCTGGTCAATTTTTTTATTTAGTTAGCGACTGCAAATGCCAGATGCTAAATCACTACAATCCACATAAAGACAACTCGAACTAAAGGTAAACCCAACGTGGCTGCAACAGTTGTTTGTTGTATTAAAAAATGTCCCCATTAAGTAACCATTTTAAGCAGGAGAGTCTGAGGTCACTTTATCAGCCAATTAGGTCGATTTAATAACGAGTATTTCTTTGATAAAGTGACGTCAGATTCTTATGATTTGAGTGGTAACTTAATGGGGGGGGATTTTTTAATCCAACGAACAACTGTTGCAGCCAAGTTGGGTTTATCTTTAGTTCACATCTTTTCTGTCTAAACATCACCCCGAGAAAAAATCACCCCCGTTTTTCCTGCTCTTTTTATAGAGCATTTTTCATGGTTAGTCTGCCACTTTTTTAACATAAATTTTTAATTTAAGTGTAACAAATAAAAGTCTTAGCTACGCAATAATATAAATTTTCTAATAAAAAAAAGAAACTCGTGGTTAAAGTTATCGTAGGCGCAGTATATAATGATGTACTTATTTATTTACGTTTTCATAACAATTAATTAACGCAAAAACACTAGAAAACCGACTAATAATAACGCGATGATATTCTTTCGTTTATTCGTGGTTGACAAACGCGCGAAATTTTCGACAGGGATAAAAAATCCGGAAACAGTACTATATTCTTTTTGGTAATTCTTTCACCATTGGAAATTAATTTTGATGTAATACAATTGTCGTTTAGAGTGACCTATGATACATAGTTCAATATTCATTTAAAAGCAATAAAAATAAACCACGGATTAGTATACTGACCTTTAATTTTGTTAATATCTACTGATAAGATCCGTTTTTAACTTCATAATAAATTTTTTCTTGTTCTTCATTTGATTACTTACATTGTTTTTATCAAAAAGTGGCAATTTTGGAAATTGCACTACAAACTGATACTCTTCTAAAAATAGCAGACAAAGCCAAATGGATAAGCAAAATCAAACAAATACCTATGCTATTGCAAACACATATAAATATAACGCAAGTCAGTATTTGGTAGTGTTGTAAAAAGTTACTTTTACTTTTACTTAAAGTAATAAAAGTATTGGATTTTGGATTACTTTTACTTTTACTTTTACTCGACTTTTGAAATTTCAATTACTTTTACTTTTACTCTTACTCGACTTTTGAAATTTCTAATACTTTTACTTTTACTCTTACTCGGATTTTCCACGGCAAATACTTAAATTAATTTAAGTAAAATTTAAGTAATTTAAATGGGTAGATTCCCTATGGGCTTGTTGCAGAGTGAATGACAGATGATATTTTTTTAAGTCGCTAACATGCTAAAACCATTTATTTTAACTAAAAAAGTTATTAAAATGACAATTTATACATAAAATAAGCAAAAAACTTTAGAACGGCGCTATGGAGCTCCAAAAAGCAGTGTTTTCTCCGTTTCAAAATTACTTTTATTATACTTTTACTCTTACTTTTACTTAAAAAAAATGGTCTTACTTTTACTTTTACTTTACTTAAATAAAATTTTGACCATTACTTTTACTTTTACTTTACTTAAAATAAAAAATCACATATTACTTTTACTCTTACTTTACTTAAATTAAAATTTTTCAAATTACTTTTACTTTTACTTAAAATAATCCAAAATCAATACTTTTTACAACACTAGTATTTGGAAAAGCATTTTTCAGAGTTGTCAAATTAAAAAATAACGATAAAAGATCACAGATTTAAGAGTGGAATATAGAAACATTAGAAATTGCCAGTTGGGATCAGAAGTTTACTGTCTTCTGTATGATTATATGAATTAATTTTATGTTTAAAACATAACTTTAGCTAGTGATTTATAGCAGAGATTTCGACTTTTGTCTACACCAAATTTAAAAATTACAAAGTTTCAATTTTGGCCTGTTTTTAATTATAGAATTAAAAAGAATTTAACAAAATAAATACCTATTTAGTTTCGAACTTTCTTTTTTTTAAAGTCGTCATGAACAAACTATTTAGTTCTGTTAACAGTTTTTTGTGACGATCAAGGTGAAAAAATTGTAAAATTGGAAATGAAATCGTTAAAAAATTACAATTAAGCGAAACAAATTGTAGAATAAATGATTAATACTACATGAGTTATTAAAAAAACATTTCATTAACTGTTATGTGGGAGTTATAGATCAATAGTTCTTATAATATGATTAAAAGGGGGCACACATACACGAAATTGTCAGTGTGTCGTGACATATTACACATATTTCGAATTTTAATAAAATTTTGTAAAAATACTTAATATCAAACTTCTTTGGCAACAGAACAACAGAATTTTTATACAGATTCTTTGTTAATTTTTATATACACAAAAATATTATTATATAATCAATTTGTATTTCGATCGTTTTACTAAAAATACATAATAGAATATATTAAAATATATAGCATTGGTACAAGTCCCATACGTGTACCAATTATCAATTTGACCGATCGAAAAGTAAAATACGCATATAAAACATTTGTATACCCCAAATCAGACACGTAGACATCATTTTTGAGGTTATTTTTACGATTAAAATCTTCCGTAAAAAGTTATGAGCCCATTTAAGCCCAAAAATTGCCTATTTTTTGTATGTACAATTTATGTTGTTAAGGAAAATTTTTTATTTAGCTTTTAAATAACTTAAAAATATATTCTTCGGATTGCCCAGAGTCTGGCGGCTCTGAATATAGTTGAAAATTTTCTTTAGTGTCTACCATTTTTGTATGACAACCAGTTAAAAATGGGCTAAATTTCACCAGTTAAAAATGGGCTAAATTTCAATTTTGAAAAAAATGAAAATTCGCCAAAAACACATAATCAAATAAAAATATGTAAAAATACAATTTAGCATGATTTTTAGGTTTTGCTTAGGCTTAGGATAATTGATATTACCAAAAATAAGCCTAAATTAGCTTTTAAAGCCAAATAAAAAATTGTTGTCCTCGTTTTTGGTGGTCCATGTGACCAAAAAATTTTTAAATATTTTAAATATGTTAGGATTCTTCAGACTTTTATTTAAAAGCAATGTAAAAATATAACTTTAATTTATTTTTTGATTAAAAAATTTTTTTTCTTAACAACATAAATTGTACATACCAAAAATAGGCAATTTTTGGGCTTAAATGGGCTTATATTTTTTTACAGAAGACTTAAATCGAAAAAATAACCTCAAAATTGAGGTCTACAAGTCCGATTTGGGATATAAGGATGTTTCACATGCGTATTTTACTTTTCGATCAGTCAAATCGATAATTGGTACACGTATGGGACTTGTACCTATAGCATTATATATTTTTGGTATTACTGCGATACTGCGGTAAAAATCAAGTTTAAATTTTTAATTAATTAACTAACTTTATTCCTTAATTAATTACTCTTTTAATAAAACTTTCACAATTTAAATAACTAAAGTTTAAGATGATTCGTTACCGTGAAACTTTTTGTTCATATTAGAGCAAACCCATAGGTTGGAAGCCTCTTGGATTTTTTTGGTGAAGGATATGCCCCTTGTTATGCCCTTATTTATGGGAAGGAAGAGAGCAGACCAATTTAAGTCAAAAACTAGTTTTTTAAAAAAATTCAACCCCTTTAATACATGTTTCAAACTATAAGCTTTCAAATAAAAATTCGATTATCTCAATTTGTTTTGTGGTGGTAGGGAATGAAGAAACACACAGACAAATAGGCAGAGAGGCCGACTTACGCTCTATTCACAGATACATAGATTTGGTTTCCAAAAAAATTTGACGAAAAATTTTATGATTATACTCTTAAAAAAATTACTTCTCAATTAATACAAAAATAGGGCGGAGTTCCGGAGTTGCTTTTGGGCTTCGGCGCTCAGATCTCCGAGGAACATCTTTTAGGCAGTTTAAAAATTTAATAGCGGCATCAAATGCCCCGAATACAAAAGACCTAAATTATATATACATTTCATCAAATCCAAGCATTTTGATAAACAATAAGAAGTTTATTAAAAGTTTTTTTAAGCTTTGCATTTTTATATTAGTTAGGGTGAAAAAACTGTAATATTTATTATTCATCAGTGAAAAAGACTAGCGCGGTAAAGTCGTTTTATAGCTTCTGCTAATAAAAAAGCAATATAAATATTTTATTTAGATGCCGTCTAAGCTAAATAATATCGTTCCAGGTTTGATATCGGTTCAAAGTGACAAATATTCCTACTTTTTTTAATAAGTACATAAGTTACATAAAAGGGAGAAGGCGCTTTTTGTAATAAATAATTAAAAACAAAATTTTTTTAAAAAAATGTCTTATTTTGTTATAATCAAATCAGATTTTCAATTAAAAAATTTTTTAAAAAATTAATTGAAAGAAGTTTTCAAACCAAAAATAGTCACTGTCATTTTTGATTACAAGAAATCCGGATTTAAAAAATCACTTTGCGTTATAAATCAGGACCTAATATAGGTCAATTAATTTTGAAAATCGGGATAAATTCTTGGAAGCAAAACCACGCACGGAACAAATTACTTGTTTTACTAAATTCTGGTCGTTGGTCTTCTACTCTTTAAAAAGTTTATATAGCTTTGTAACGACGCAAATACGATTTTATTATCCTCGAGTGGATTTTATACTTTCTAATTTGCGACTTTTCGAAGGGAAATTTATACCAGCACTTCATCTTTCTTTTAACAAGATAATGCACTGAATAAACAAACCAGGAACTCTAAGCCTAAATATGCTATATCGTTGATTTTCTGGCAAAAAACTGATTATATATAAACTCATTCTTTTAGAATAAACACGTTTGATGCGTCGTTACTTTTCAAAAGATGTCACAAAAATTAGTGTCTTACAAATTTTTGAAAAAATTATAAAAAAATAAACTATTGTCAAAACAGTTTTTAAGGTGCCTCAATAAAAGCAAAAATCAAAACTTTGACGTATGGAAGAAACAGTTTAAATTAAAAAACCTTTTCTAATAGACTAAAATTAAACTGAATGAATTTAAGCTACACACTGACATAGATTTTTGTTGTGGCGGACACAGTGTTCAATTTTTTTAACATTGCATTTTAACATTGTAAATATACTTGGTTTTAGTTTACAGTATTATGCAAAAAATGATGATATTGTTTGGACATTTTTTTAATTTAAAATCGAAATTCTTAAAGTTTAATTTCTAATGTCTATTTCTATTTTTCATTTTTCTTGCAAAATATTCAAAAATTAATTTTTATTTCAAAATATCTTTTATTAATATATTTTTAATAAGAATAATAAAAAGTGCCTGCATAGTGTAAGAATTCTTTTTATACAGTTTAAAAAACAAAACAATTTTATGTCCTATTATAATAATGTTATTTTGTTTTTTTTTAAGTTACCCACTACAAAACCTTTAATAACCAGAAATTCCCTTGTGTCAAATTGTTAAATAAAGTGTTTAGACTAAACTTTATATCCTTCGAAACAATCTGAACTTTTGAAACAAAAAAATTAAAATGCTCTTAATTGCTCCCAAGAACAAAATTTAAAATTCTGTCCCAAAGTTTCAAATCTTTTTTATTTTTATTTCGTAAATTTAAGATTAGTTATTTTTTATATATATATTTTAGAAGTAATTTCTAAGTTAGTTCTGGCATATGCGTACAGTTATTCTTTAGTGTTTTTAAATCTACAAAGGAATATTAAATTATTACATTGATTTTCAGTTATTTGGGAAAATACTATGAAATGAGGTTGGAGTTGGAGCTTCCAGAAACATATTCGGTAAACAAGAATAACGAGGGAACTCTAATATTAATTTATCGCAGCCACTAAGCTATTAATTTTTTTTCGAAGTACTTGAGTTTTCTATTGTTTGGGTTTCGCGAAATTTACAGCTGCTTAAAAAAACTTAGCACATTTCAAAATTTCAAAAAAATGATAAATAGAACCCGCAAAAACTTGAAAGATTTTCAGATCAATGCCAAATGATTAGCGACAAGAAATTATACAGCCTTCAAATCCATATTAATGTTCCGTCAAATGCATACAACGTATAAGGCTGCGTGCACAAAGTAGTGGATACCACTTTTACATTAAACAATTTAAATTTTTAATCTTTTAAATCTGAAGTTTTAAGCGATAGATCTTGTTTTATAATTAAAAATTTAAAAAAATATCCAGAAACATTCGAATTTACAAAACGTTAACTATTATAAGCTAGAGATCGTACAAAATTATTCGCACTGGGAACAAATTTAGAGGGCATAATTGCAAAAGAGCCAATTTATATTTTTTTCAACGTATATATTCATACAGTATAAAACAACAATGTGTACATTAATAAAACTATCTTGTAAAGTATACCTTATCGTTAAGAATATATGCTTTTTAAAAAAATTTTTCAATACACATCGTTTTTGTAGAAAAAAATATAGTTCGTAACTTTTGTATTTACTTAAAAAATTTTTTCTGCTGGAGGGCTTATTCGTCCGTATCTTTATAGGATTTAGTTTTTTTAGCCGAACAGTTTAAAATATTAAAGGGGAAGGCTTCCTGTATATGATAATTAATTCCGGATTTTTTAAAAAATATTATGTAAATTATTTAGTTTAATTATATGATTTTGCGATGAATTTCTGCGACTTGTTTGGTCCAGGCAACCATAATACTAATACTATGAATAATTCACAAACCTCATGTTTTTTATAATTATTATAAAATTTTGACTTCACAGAATAAGATAAATTGTGGCGTATAAATTATTTTTAAAACTGCTGGAAACGTGTTTTTGTTTCCAGTTGCAGTTCATGAAACACATAGTAATTAATTACGCATTCTTGTTAAATATTAATTAAATTATTTAGTTTGATCATAAGATATTAGTGAGAATGTTTGGTACATGCAACCAAAGAATTAATACTGCGTAGATAATTTAAAAGCCTAATTTTTTTAAAAATAATTGTAAAAAAAATGTCTTAAAACAATGTTAAAATTTGAAACAAATATTATGCAACTAAAATGATAACTGACACACATTTTTTGCAGTAAAAAGCTAACAAAAAGCGCAATCAATTAATATATGATTTAGTTTGATGTATTAAACATAATTACGCATAATCTTTTCAGCTTAAAATAAATCACAAACAATTTGCTTAAAGCTTTAAACAACACAAAAATATAAAAAAATGGATTAACAGATAAAATATAGCTTATTTCGAAAATTTTTTCTTAACTTTTTCTTAAAACATAATGTTAACCTCATCTAAGAACTCAAATAAACAAGATTTCAGATTAACTTCGGGACTGCCTGGCAACATATTTATAAAAAACTGTATGCGAAACCCTTTTTTACGTTGTATTTTCCGAAAAAAAATTAATCAAAAAGTTCATCTACGAAAGTCCTGTTTGTACAATTTTTATTAGCATTTTTTAACCAAACTTTATATTTTTAACGGTTTTAACTAATTGAACAGGTGATACTAATTTTGATGTCACAGTATAAGAAGTATTCCGTTTTAATTTTTTTACTAAATTAAGCGCAATAAAGTCCTTTAGCACTTTAAAACCAGCAAAACCTTTAGCAAACATTTAATAAACCTTTAGCACTTTAAGTTGTCGTTTAACAGCTCAATTCTTGCTGAATTTTGTAGATTCTTTAGTCTGGCACTTATTGCCATATAAATCAGTTCTATAAGTATTAATAGTTTTTTATTATTACCTTTTCCTTTTTTTAAATTTGTTGATATTAAGTAGTGACAATTGCTCACTGATATAGCATTTGTGAAAATGAATAAACTTAAAAATCTGAATAAATAAAGGAATTTTATATTATTAATTTCTATGTTTATTTGTTCTGAGAAATAAGTGAAACAATGTGAATATATATTTCGTGATGTTTTTAACGAATTTCTGTGAATATTTTTTATTTAACAAACAAAAAATAATCACAGAAAAGAAAAAAACTTTCATGGTTTACGTAAATCTCGCCACTTTAATTTACTATTTGTCTATTGCGAAAATCACATAATATTATTTTATGCAATAGTTCAAAATTATTAAAAGATTATACAATAGTAAAAGTTTTGATACTTTTTATTAAAAAATCATTAGCGGAGTATGAGTTTAAAAAGAACTGACAGTTTTCTATTGAAATAACTTTATTTCCTCCAGCCCGAAGCATTCAACATAAACACCTGTTTATATCAAATTTAATATCGATGAACTGTTTTTATGATCAAAATTAGAGAACAAAGCTAAGTTTTGTAAAAAAAGTGGCAATTTATAGTTAAGAAGATGCGTATGACTCATTATTTGGAAACCTTCGTATGCAAAAAATTTTGATTACTATAATATTAAACTAAAATGTACTATAAAACTATATATATGAGCGTAATTTTAAAAAGTCAGGAAAATAAAAGCTACGATATTAAGATTAGCTCTAAAACATTAGCCAAATAACTTTTTTATAAAAATATATTTACACAATTCATCTTGTTAAGCTGTAAAACTAAAGAGAATTTTAATAATAAAGACTTACAAATTTTTGTAATTAGGCTGGTTCTAATTTTGAAAAATCAGTATTAAAATTAAACAAAATATGTAAATATTTTGTTAATAATCTTTTGATTGTATTTTAATATCTTATTATCACAATAATAAAGCGAGTAGAAAAATTATTTAATATTGAAAAGTTTTGCAGTAAAGTTATATGATCTTTATCGGTTTGCGTAATTAAAGACTAATAAAGCTAAATTAAAAATGATTTTTAACATTGAGACAAAAACAAAAGTTAATCGCAATAATAAAATAATCAACTGCTAACAAACCTTCATATAGTACCATACTAACTATATATTTTTTAAATTTTTTTTTAAATTCTAGCATGCCTAAGATGTATTTTTATCATTTATATGTATAAGACAAGTTACTTTTTATTTTACTTTTTTTATTTCGAAATATATTTTTAGTGTTGTTGCGTACGTTGTTTTAATAAGAATTGAACCAAACTTATATACTATATTTTAATTAACTCGAATTTTTTAGTTAGAATCTATATATCCTATTGTCGCAACACTTATGGGTTTTTTTTTTCTAAATTATTTTTTCATTCCTTTATAAAACTTTGAAAAAATTAGTAAATGGTTGCAAAAATAAAAGTTTTTAGGAATACTTTGTTAAGTCTTAAAGACCTCAAGAGAATTATGACACTATAGAATCATTTTCGACCAATGAATGTCAGGCAAAAAATCGATTATCCAAGGAACAAGGCTTCCGAATGGCCACGCCCACTTTTTAGCTATAATCGTTTCGACACCCACGGAGAAAAATACGAACCCGTATATAATAGGAAACTTAATTGCCGAAAATTTATAGGAACTAAAAAATCTCAAAAATAAAAATTCAGAATTGAATAAAATAAAAAAGTAAATTTGAAAACTTAAAATAAAATTTATTAAATTTTATGTGGAAAATTGAGATAAATATAGGCTCAGGTTTAAGCTCAAGAGCTTAAAGCTAAAATATTTCAGGTTAAAATTAAGGGCGTAACCGTTTTTTGTCAGAAAACTTTGAACAGTAAAGTCGTAATCTAGGAAAAATTATATAAAAGTTTCCAGTGATAATCTAAGCAATTATTACTAAGTTGTGTCAAACGTTTCTCTACACGTGATATTTATCTAAAAATACCGCTTATTTTACCATGATTGAATTTATCTTAATGTTTCAACTGTTCATATGTTTATGTTTTAATGTTCATATCCTCTAAAATCATGCTCTAAAGCTCCGACCAATTAGAGTCTCGGAGCTCCGGAGTTCTGCTCTTTAAATGAGCAATTTCAAGTTTGGTTAAGCTGGAAGTATGTTTTAAATTATCCTATTTGAATTCTTAGGACTATTTTTATAGCTTTTATTAAGTTTGGAAAATAAATTTTACAAAAAGTATTTGAAAAAATAAATCATGGCATTAATTTTATTTTAAGTTATTCATAAAAATAATATAAAAATAAGGCGGAACTCTGGAACTCCGGATCTTCGGTGGTTGTTCTGAGGCTCCGAAGAGCGAAGTTTTGCTCCAGAGCTACGGAGATTTCATTGAGTCTTGTACCATAAAAAAGATAGCCAATAAAACATTTGTTGAATTAACATTATATTCTAAGCTTTTGACCGTGTCATTCTATCATGACGAGGTAAATATTAAAACTAGATAAATAAAAACAATTACATGTAAGATGATGAGATGTAAATTCCTAACAAATTAATGTTTTAATTTACACTTACAAAATATTATTATCTGGAGGATATTCTATTTTGCAGAAACAGAAAGAAATAATTACAAGATAATGATTTTTAATAAATCAAAGTTTTATTTTGTTTTCGAACCTGGATCCAGGCATTTCCAGGTTCCAGCCTCGTTGATTGATACTGATACTGAATTTTGCTACATATACAATAATAAATAAAATAATAACATGCCAATTTTAAATCCATGAATTTGACAAAATATTTTGCATACAACGTGTTTTAATTTGCGTATATCGCCCAAAAAACCATTTAACTTAAAAATCCAGATGGGGTATAGAAATTAAAACACGCTGTATGCAAATTTATTGCGAGATTTGTCCAAGAATCAAAGTTCTAACCTACTCGTACAGCGTGTTTTGTTTTGCATACACCTTCAGAAGAGAAAACTGAATTTAAAAATCCAGACGGCGTATGCAAATAAAACACGTTGTATGCAAATTTTACGCGATATTTATCCACAAATCGAAATTCTAATTTACCCGTAGGGTAACTGACTTAATTTCGGCCACCTTTTTTTATTTTTCTGAATAAGTTTTTTCTGGCTTTTTCAATCAAACCAAAATTTGGCTTAAAAATCAAACAATAGCTATTTTTGTTATTCCAGTGCAAAATTTTAAAATTTCTGTTACACTTAAAGATCAGTGGAGATTTAAAGTCTTCTTTTTATAATGGCCAAAATTAAGGCGCGTGCCATTTATTTCGGCCACCTACAAAAAACTGGCCATAACTATTGCTTAAACGAACAATAAAAATTTCTAAAGGTTGCAAATTTACCCTTAGATATTGTTCTTGGTACATATAACTTAATTTTTCCCGTTTTCAAACTTTAATAGTTATTAGCAAGACTTTAAATAATTATGTCAAAACCTTAAAAAAACAAGTCTTAATAATTTGTATTTTTTGTTGAATTTTTATTTTTGGCTTAAAAAACGTCAAAACAAAGTCAAACGAGCAAAAAAAATTCTTTATAAATACGGTAGTACAATGATATTTAAAAACAGCAAAAAACGGCAGGTTCTTTCACCTAAATTTTCAGGTGGCCGAAATTAACGGAATCTTAAAATGCGCAGTTAGTTAAACGCTTTGCAAAATGATTTTGAAGAAAATATCAAAACATGAAAATTAACAACTTTGAGCCTTAAATAGAAAATATTTTAAGGTTATATATTGCTTCGTTCTAAATTTGATGCAGTTTAAACACAAAGCAAAAATTAGGAAAATCACAAAAAATTCACTTTTTGTATGAAAATGTTGATAATGTAGAATAACAAAAATAAATAAACTTTTGCAAAAACATTTTATTTAACATTAATCCAGTTACTTTTGTGCTAGCTTTTTTGTGTTTTAAAAATAAGCCAATTTTCTAACACCCTAAATTGGTGGCCGAAATTAAGGCGTGGCCGAAATTAAGTCAGTTACCCTACAATGTGTTGTAACTTGTATGCAGCTTAAAAAAAGACCACTAAACTCAAATATCCAGACGGCGTACGCAAATTAAAACACGCCGTATGCAAATTTCACGTAAGATTTATCTACGAATCAAAGTTTAAATTTAACCGTACCATCAGCAAATGCCTCTGAACTAAAAAAATCCAGACGGTGCATGCAAATTAAAACACGTTGTATTTAAATTTTACGTGGGATTCACTCAAGAAATCAACGTTCTAATTTACCCTTTCCAAACTTGCTGCGGGCATTTTAAATTCCCCGTTGACGGATAACGGAAAACGAAAGCGGAAGTTTGAAGCCTGTGAAGCGCATCGAAAGATTCTATGGTTTCCCTTCTCGATCTGAAATGTAAAGAAAATAATGCCATATACAATAGAAAACTACGTGGAAAATCATGTGTAGGGTCATATCTGACTAAAATTCGGCCACCGGTTGTTATTTTTGTCATTAATAAAGTTATACAATGAAGTGCATATCATCGTTATTTCGGCAAAAGCCACTGTCATTATAAAATGCACATGACTGTGACTCATTCTGTAGTTGATAGCGTGCTTTTTAAAATCTAAAATGAGTCACAGTCGCATATATTTTATACGAATTGTGGCTCTTTCTGCCTTAGTAACGACGATCTGGCTTGGCTAGATAAATCGTCATGTACTAATCTTGATGTATTTAGTTAATTCACATAATTTCTTGCGTGGATGGAGAGCACAATAGTCAGTGGCCGAAATTAATGCGGGCCGAAATTAAGTCAGTTGTTCTTTGAGAAAAAAACTTATTAAAGATTTTCCAGTAAAGTATCAATTTATACTAATCTAATAGCAACTTATAGTTGAAATTCTTGTCTGGCTAAATGATTTATGCAATTTTTGTATTAAAAAACTCGGCGGTAAGTTAATTGTATCAAAAATTTCAAAAATCTTCTAAATATGAAAATGAAAATTTTAGAGTTAAAACCTTTAAAAAAGTCAATATATACAAAGTGTGCCTTCATTACTCCTGCGTTTTTGCAAATATAATAATAAATAGATAATAAATAAATAAATAAAATGTAACAACTCCCGTTGTTAATGTTTCAGAAATATGACGCCTTATAAATATGAGTTGTAATGTAACACTGTCGAGCGATGGTGTAACGCAGCACGTCAGTCAATGAGGTACTGAGGCTGGAGATTACAAGTTCAAGTCCTGTATAGCTCATTTTTAAGTCAAAAAGCTAAAAATATCTAATTGTTTCGCATTCTTTCTTTCAAAAACTCGATTTATTCGGCCTCATATTTCTGGACGTCAGAAAGGCAACCTAGACATTTTGGTGACCTCGATAGAAATCAACCCAGATAAACTTTTTTTGCGTGTTAAAATGCTAAATTTTGTGTTGGTTAGACTTGAAGATAAGTTTTTTCTATCATTTTCAGAAAAAAATTTTTGACAAAAATTTTTTAGGTGCAAAACTGTTTTGTTTTCTTTGTAGCTAAAACGGAAATTATTTTTCAACCTAAAATATAGTTGTAAAATAAAACTAAAGTTTTTTAAAGTTATGTTTGTGGGCATAGTAGTGAAATTTTTTAGCAATTTTAGTCCATCAACTATCAATAGCCCTTTAGTATTTATTTTTTACTAATATTTACTTTGTACAAATTTTAATTTTTTCCTGTTTGAAAAGTTTCATAGCTATTAGCAAGACTTTAAATAATTATGTCAAAACCTTTAAAAACACGAGTTTTAATAACACGTGTTTTTTGTTGATTTTTTTGGTGTGAAAATATATTTCAACATCAAACGGCTTTTGTTACAGCCAGCTAATTTTACAAAAATCCTGGTAAAAATTTTATTCCATTCTATTAAGTTTTTTTTATATTTTTAACCTAAAAATAACAAAAAAACAAAATTCTTCTTAATTTCGGCCACCTTTTAAGTTTAAAAAAAAACAAAACAAAAGCCTAAAACACAAAAAAAACGATTACATAACCCAAAATTATCAACTTTAAGGATAAACAAGACGTTAAAAAATTAAGGAGTGGCATAATTCCACACCAAACCTTGTCTATCTTTGATGTTTCCTATCTGACTGCATTCCTCCGCCAAGAAAATAACCTTTTTACCTTTTATCTGAGTTTTTTACAGCATTTCAATAATTTTTGAGAAATTCATCTACCGACTTATTCATAGTTCAAATCTAGTAAATTGGTAGTTGGATTACTTCAGTCCGCACAGGTGTTTACTACGTAAGCCTTATGAATGCATCCCTCCGCCAAAAGAAATAACCTGACATTTTTACGGTGTTTTAATTTACTTTCACAATTTTTTGAAGCATTGGTACTCTATATTGTGGTGAGTGATGGGTTGGGTGGGGAAACCCCATTGACATTGATTTTTACTATATTCACTACATGACTGCTACCCTCCGCCAACAAAATAACCTGACTTTTTTTGTGTTTTTATATTATTTTTGAGAAATTCTTTCCGATCTATTCATAATTTAATACAATCTAGTAAATTATGTGTTATGTAACTCTACCCGTACATATGATGGTGCAAATCGTGTTAAACAGGTTCTTTCACGTGTCTTTCACGTAAATTTTAAGGTGGCCAAAATTAACGGTATCTTAAAATGCGCAGTTAGTTAAACGCATTCCAAAGTGATTTTCAAGAAAATATCAAAAGATGAAAATTAACAATTTTGAGCCTTAAATAGAAGTTAATAGTGCTTCGTTCTAAATTTGATGCAGTTTAAACACAAGGGAAAAATCTAGAAAATCACAAAAAAATTCACTTTTTGTATGAAAATGTTGATAATGCAGAATAACACAAACAAAAAAAAACTTTTGCAAAAACACTTTATTCAACATTCATCCAGTTACTTTTGTGCCAGTTCTTTTGTCTTTTAAAAACAAGCCAATTTTCTAACACCCCAAATTGGTGGCCGAAATTAAGGCCTGGCCTAAATTAAGTCAGATACCCTATTTTGTCAATTTTTTTATAAACTATTTTTTTTCGAAACTTATATTAAAATACTAAAAATAGTTCTAAAAAATTCGCATGGAATAAAATTAAAATTAAAACTAAAATTAATTAATAAAATTAAGAATAAAACTAAAATTAGAAATTAAAACATATTGTGAACTAAAACAAGCTTGAAATTACTTTTTCTAAAAGGTGAAGCTTCTTTCGTTTTATATGGACGGAGATTCGGAGCATGATATTGGAGGATAGGAACGTCTTTAACTCATATACGTCTCCTATCTCCTACTTTTTTGGCACATTAATTCTTTTCACTATTTTTAATAAGCCTTACGGAAATTTTCCATTTCAAATTCGTGTGTGTCATAAAACTTTTTTGACGGATTGTGTTGACCTTGCGAAAAAATTATCACGTAGCACGAACTCGTAATTACGCACTCTAAATCTATACAAACACACAAATTAATATTAAGGCGGTCTAATAAAAGTCAATTTTTTTGTAAATATTGCATCTTATGTAAAACTTTGTGCAGCTTTTTGTTTATGTTTGTCTTATTTTTATGTAAATTGCATTGAAACAAAACCCGCGAAAACTACAATAATCGAAATAATAATATTCTGTTGTAAGTAAATGAATAAATAAATTAGTGTTTATCAAAAACCTACAGTATCAGGATAAAAAATAACCTTTAAAAAAAAAACCAAAAGTCAGTAAAAAATTAAAATTTGTACAAAGTAAATATTAGTAAAAAATAAATACTAAAGGGCTATTGATAGTTGATGGACTAAAATTGCTAAAAAATTTCACTACTATGCCCACAAACATAACGTTAAAACTCCAACTTTCCTTAGATTTTACAACTATATTTTAGGTTGAAAAATAATTTCCGTTTTAGCTACAAAGAAAACTAAAACAGCTTTTGCACCTAAAAAATTTTTGTCAAAAATTTTTTTCTGAAAAATGATAAGAAAAAACTTATCTTCAAAACTCAACCAAGATAAAAATTTCGACGTTTTAACACGCAAAAAAAGTTTATCTTGGTCCGACTCCTATTGAGGTCACCAAAATGTCTAGGTTGCCCTTCTGACGTTCAGAAATATGAGGCCGAATAAAGCGGGTTTTTCCTTTTTTTTTCCCCCCTGAAAATAAAGAATGCCGGAAACAATTAGATATTTTTAGCTTTTTGACTCTAAAAATGAGCTATACAGGACCTTGAACTTGTAATCTCCAGCCTCAGTAGCTCATTGATCTGACGTGCTGCGTTACACCATCGCTCTACAGTGTTACATTACAACTCATATTTATAAGGCGTCATAATTTCTGAAACATACTAACAACGGGAGTTGTTACAATTTTATTTATTTATTTATTATCTATTTATTATTATATTTAAAAAAACGCAGGAGTAATGAAGGCACACTTTGTATATATTGACATTTTTAAAGGTTTTAACTCTAAAATTTTCAATTTTCATATTTAGAAGATTTTTGAAATTTTTGATACAATCAACTACTCGCCGAGTTTTTTCAAATACAAAAATTGCATTAAAAATCATTTTAAACAAATAAGAATTTCAACGATAAAACAATATGTAATGAATGAATACATA
>JASAMX010006150.1:0-10116 GCA_030248175.1 Microlaimidae sp. YZB2_3
AATGGTGGTGCCAACTACCGAAGATCTTCAAGTGTCCAAAGCAAAATCTGGGCCTAAAAAAAAATTTTGATTGAAAAAAACACAAAAACTGGCCGCACTAACCGTCATAAAAACTCATCATTCCAATCATATTCAAATTTTTTTAAGAAAAACTTGGAAAAATATGTTTCTAAAAAGCATAAGAAGCATCGTTTCTTATCTTTCACTAATAAAAAAGTTTATCTTTTTTCATGCCCAAGTTTATTTTATTGTTGTGTTTACAACTTTTATTAGAAAAATAAAGCAGATCTACAAATTTGAAAACTGGATTTTTGAGCTTCAATAAATATAAATTCTGCTGTTTTGTTTTGCCATGAGATGTCGTTTGAATCTTTAACTGCCACTGTGTTACGCTTTAAATTGACTCATATTGTTAATGTTTTATAAATAGTATTTAAATTTGCATAATCAAACATGACTCGGTTATTTACCTAAAATTTGTGTCAAATAACTAACTGCCTGTGCTAGGCAGTTCGTTATCACAGACACAAGCGCAGGATTTGTAATTTGTAGAATATAGTATAGATTAACGTCATTAAAAATAACATTAAAAATTTCAATGCTCCAAAAAAATCATGCATTCCTGTTAATTTTGATTCTATGTTACATTTCTGGAAACATTTGTTTTGCACACAAAGTGTTTATATTAACATTGAAACATTACTAATATCAGTAAATTTAAAGTGTGAGATTTAAGCGACACCCTGCGACAAAACAGTCAAGCTCAATATAAATTTTTTGGAACTCAAGATTAAGAACATTAATTTGTAAATAAACATAACTTTTTCCACTTTTGAAGTTGATCACGGTATCTGAGTTATCAACTTTTGATCCCGTTATTTGTCCCTATTAACGAAACAATCCATCCGCATACTCCCAAGCTTCACCCATTTAAGACAAAATAAACTTCTGAGCTCTAGAGCTTATAAAAGTATATAATTTGTTTTTACAGTTGAATTGGTTGATTGATTGATCAAATGGATTAAATTGATCAAATGGAACTTATAAACTTACCAAAGTGGTGATTTTGAGTTTTTTTACTATATTTGACCATAAGCTAAAAAATTCTACATAATAATAACACTCAAGCTAATTTAAGGTCGGTGTTTATTGTCATGTTGAGGAATTTGTGAGCCATGTTGAGTATTTATTACTTATCACTTTAAAATAATAAAAAAATAAAACAATAAAAAATATTTTTAAAAGTACAAAGACAGTAATTTAGAATGTATTTCAAGCTTAAATAAGATTTGATTTGCTCATTTAAGGGCCGGAGATCCTGCTGAGCTCCGAAGCTCCCTCTGCTTTAAATGGTCGGAGTGTAATACTGGGGGGTTGGTGGAAAATCACTAGTTTATAACAATGATGTTCTAAAACAGCGAAGCTCGCTTTCAAGAGCTCCGGAGCAACTCCCAGAGCTTGGGAGCTCTTTAGCCAATTGCTTAATAATTCATTACACAATTTAAGAGTAATGTCATATACTTTTTTTTTGTAAGCTAAGTTTTTTTTTGAAATTTTAAAAATTGCCCTTAAATTGCGTATAGAGTAGTGATGTTCCTACCCTCCAATATCATGCCCCCAGAGCCATTTGAAGCGGAGGGAGCTCCGGATCTCCGCCGATTAAATAAGTGATTTTAAAGCTTATTTAAACTTGCTTTAAAATTGCTCTAACTGCATTTTAAGTCTACCTCTAGCGTATTAAATTTTGAAAAAAATTAATTTGAAAAAAAATTTTGGCAAAATAATATATGGCATCACTCTTTAATCATTAATGAAATTAGTCCAAAAATAGATGGAGCTCCAGAGCTCCAGAGGACCTCATTTAAAGATACGGTAAAACTTCTTGTCTTCAATTTGGATTATTTTCAAAATATGTTATTTTATTTTGAAAACAACGAATTAACGTTTTAAGAATATATATTTTAATGGATATTTGTTTTAAAATTTAAAATTTAAAAATTTTGTCGATTATTTTGATTATTAATTTGTTCAGAGTTAAAGCAAGCTCGCCATAGGTTCTTACGTAGGAAACTAACTAAGAAACCATTTCATTTATAATAAATGATTTCTTACAAATTTTCTTTAAAGGTGCGGTACCGAGTCAAACTTTTTGTCTTTCATTTTGATTATTTTTGGTGGAAATTTTAACTTTGCCCTCAAAACCCCACAAAAATTTTTTCATCAAAATATCGCCAGTAGTTCAGGAGAAAAGAACCTCCAAAAATATAATTTTTCGAAAATTTTGTACTTACAAGATTGCTTAATGGGTATTTTAATTTAAATTACAAAATATGCACCCAACAAAAGCCGCTACTGTCTACTTTAATTTGATACATTAATCGTTAAGATTGGTGCAGTATTTCTTGAGATATTGCGTTTTCCGTATAAAAACCAGCGATTTTTTCGAAAAAAAGAGCGATCGTATGTTGGTCCTTTGTTCAGTTACGTATTGCTCTACGGCCTCTGAGACCTATGGTTGTAAGGTGGCGAGAAACTTTAGGAGCTGGTTCATTCCAGAGTGGCAAGTCACCAGTGACGCGTTCCGCGCGCGTCTATATCATCACACCGTCATTGTTGTTGCGGTGTGAATGTGCCTGCGTCACTAGTCAGCTGTCACTCTGGTGTGAACCAGCGTTTTATTAATTTTAAAATGTGGTTTTTTATGGAATAAAAAATTGTTTAATGGAACATAAGGCTAAATTCTAAGTGAAATTAAGAAGTTTAAATAGGTTTATTCAGCCTGTTTGTTGTAGTTTTCTTTTAAATCACATGTATAGAGTTATATCAAGCTAGATTAAAAATTTCATTTCCAAAATTTTGCTTAAGGAGAGTAAGAAATAACTAATAGGTAAAAAATTAAGTCATTTTTTTATACTTATTTTTAAACTTCGAAAAAAAGTAGTTTTTTTTTAGTTTTATAAAATTAGATTGAAAAAATAGGTGCCTAGTAGAAGCATACGTGGGCAAATCGGTCCAGAGTGGGGAGGGGTTAAAATCCAAGAAACGCATTTTACCCATATCGTTTTTTTTGGACTGCGTTTTACCCATATCCTTTTTCGATTTTGAAGAAAAAATAATTAAAAAACGCTATTTTTAGGTCAAAAAGTCCTTTTTATTGCATATTTGAGCTTTTTATTGCTTAAAACATTAATTTTAACCTCAAAAATTAAGTTTGGATGCAGTTAGAAGTCATTTTTAACTACTTTTTCTTCATTTTTCCAAAATTAGGGTGTTAACCTTTTAACCCCCCAAAAGTGGGAAGTTAAAATCAACCCCCCATACCATAACAGAATTTAGGAGTGGGTTAACCCCCCAACCCCCCGTGTCCATGTATGCCTAGAGAGTACTTAAAGCGTTTCTTGGGGGGGGTTCGGTCCAGACCCCCTAGGACCCCCTTCTTAGAATTTAAAGTGGGATTTATCCCGGGGTAGCTACTTGTATTCTCCTGCTGATATATGGTTAAAAGATACTCACAATTATTCTAGATTACCAGCGTCAGGTTTAATTAACACTCTTTTTATCCGGTCTAACTTGCTTGTCAGTTTGTTTGAATAATATGTCAATGTAAAATAATTAATACCATGTTATAGAATTTTCTGAAAGGTGCGGTGCGGAGTCAAACTTTTTGTTTTCAATTTTGATAACTTTAGAGAGCCTTACACCTGTCCCCAGTAGCCTACAAAAATTTTTTCTTCAAAATATCTCCAGTGGTTCTGGAGTTATGACCTCCTAAAAATGGCGTTTTTGCACTAATTCTTTACGTAAAAAATTGCTCAATGGGTATAACAATTTACGTTACAAATTATGCACTCACAAAAAAGCCGCTACCTTCTACTTTAATTTGATACCTTGATCGTTAAGATTGGTGCAGTATTTATTGAGATATTGCGGTTCCCGTACAAAAAACCCGCGATTTTTTGGTTAAAAACAACAAAAGAAGGAAGAGATTTTATGAAGTTTGCCCAACCTTTTTTCCTTCACTTCGTTTTTTAGCGAAAAATCGAGGGTTTTTTGTACGAAAATCGTAATATCTCGACATATACTGCAGCAATTTTCACGAAGAAAGTACCAAATTAAAAGTAAAAACTAATTCGCTTTTTTTAGTGCATAACTTGTAACGTAAATCGTTATACGCATTTGACCAATCTTTCACGTACAGAGTTGTACAAAAAGGCCATTTTTGGGAGGTCATAACTCCTAAACCACTGGAGCTATTTTGTTAAAAAAAATGTTGTGGGCTGTTGGGGGCATAGGGTAAGGTTTTCACAACAATTACCAAAATCGAAGACAAAATGTTTGACTCCGCACCGCACCTTTAAATGAAGTATCTTTAGTATCTTATACAAATATGACGAGTATTATTACACGTGTACGAGCAGAAGATTAGCGTATCTTATAGTTTAATTTGGTTTTGCATTAATTTATATTTTGCTCAATGACTTTTGTAAGCAGTATATTTTGATGAAAATGATTTTTATAATACAGCTATAACGTTCGTAAGAAGTATTTTAATTTCGTTTGATGTTTGATTTAATAATCTAATGGTCGGTGTGCATAAATTAGTTGACCACCTTAAAGATTTTTCAATCTTTGTTGTTTTTAAGTATAAGAAAATAAATTTTTCGCTATTCATCTTGAATAATGTAAATTGTTAAAAGGTTAATGTATCCGAGTGGAAATAAAATATAACAAAAATTTGTTAAACTAATTGTTTTAATAATTAAAATGTTTTATTTTGAAACAAATATATGATGTTATTTATTTTTTAGCCAGAAAAATTGTTAAAAATGTAAAAAATTATTTTTCTTAATTAAAATCACTACTTTAAAGCAATTTGCTGTGGTGTCAGCGATTTAATTTGTGGTTTTGAGCTACAATTTTGTAATTCTTAGCAAATTCTATTTATTGTTTTAATCAAAATAACGTGTCAAATGGTTCTTATATAAAAAAAAGGCCTACATGTTGCCAATTACTTAGGCCAAACATTCGACGATTTTGTGATGTTTCAATATTGTTACATTAGTTTTTTTTGTGCTGTTTCGTTTTTTGTGTGCGCTAGAGGACCTTAAAGTTTTTATGTATATTTTTTCTCATTTAGAATAGAATCAAAAACAAATAAGAGAGAAAATTTAAACCCCACAGAAAATTTAACCCCGACCCTGCAGCCCTTACAATCTTAAACTCTCTACACCCTCACCCTAAAATTTGGGGTTACCTTAAACATCTTATGCTTCACAATTAAATGTATAATAAATATAATACAACTATAAACTATCTATGAAAAGTAAGTTCTTTGTGCGTACTTTTTTTATTAGTGGTGTTGTGTTTGGTATTCCAAGGTTAACTTTATTTTAATACACAATTTAGCCGGTGTAAAATAAAAAATATATTTGTCTTAAAAGGAGAAGGAGTGTATCTGTGTTGTTTTCCGGTATGCCAGCATTTTAAAAATACCACATAAATAGTTTTATTTCCATTATACTTGTGGAACTTAACTGTAGTCACGTTAGAGTGGTATTTTTAAGTGCAGTATTTTATATACGTTAAATATTTTGTGTTGTTTAAATAGGATAAATAGGAAAAAAGATTGTCTTATTTGCGTTATTTTTTGTTGAATATTTTATAGCACTTTTTGGTGTCACGTACGTTTCTCAAAAAATAAAAATATTGTCTCATGTTTTTGCTAGCTTTTTAGTGTATTTATAAAATGAGCTTATCACTTATCAGAGAATAACTGGTGCTGGATTTTCTGTTTGTAAATCATGTCTTGTGTATAAATCTAAATGTCTAATAATTTTCATAGCTTGCTTGCGTTTAGGGGGCCTGTGTTAAGCGTTATAAAATTGTTCACTAGTAAATAATATTTAATTTTTACACAATAAGTAAGTATGTAAGCACTTTATTCTAGTTCTGTGAGGAAATAATATAAAAAGCATTAAGTTGTATTAACCAAACATTAGAGCTCGTAGCGGATTGAGTTTTCTAACTAAATAAAGTCGTTGATATTTTTACGTATTGGCTTTAGTGTATTCAAAAATTGCTAACCATTATTTTAAAATACAAAATCTTCGTTTATAAAATAAGATAGTGTTATTAATATTTGGAGAAAATCGGGCACTCAACCTTGTTATTTTTACACGAAAAAAAATGCAGTAGTGATGTTCCGTGAAGCTGCGGAGCAAAGCTTCGCTTTCAGGAGCTCCAGAGCTCCGTCCTATTTTTCTAATTTATAAATTATTGAGAAACATTGTTAAACTAACTTTTTTTCTCTAATTTCCACCTTTTCAACAAAAATTAGTCAACCTTTATTTTTAGAAAATTTGCATTTTTGCTCCAAATTTAGTAATTTGATAAATATTTCTTAAAATAAGTTCTTATTAATTTTTTTACACCGTTTACGCTTAAAATGTTAAATTCATTATTGTTGAGTAGTCAATCCAATACCTCAAATCATGGAGGTCGGCTAGGTTTTATTTGCCTATAATTCACGATTTTTTTTAATTCGGCCAATCGTTAATTTAAAAAGCAACCCCCATACAAACCCCATCATGGATAATTTTGTAGTTTTTCATTTTATGCAGTTTTCAGTTTGATGTTGTTTTTTGTGTACTTGTTTGACATTAATTGGTATGTTGTTTAAAGCTCAAAAGTTTGAAATGAAATTTAAAACTATGTTTAAAGTCAGTGTAAAAATAAAGTATTGCTTTACTCGTAATTCGCAACAATAAAAATTTTACATGTTACAAACTTAAAAAATAATGTAAAAACCAACGCGATAACGCGGATTTTAAATAACGATTAGCTTCAATGTTTAGTTACAAGAATTATCTGCCTGTTGTAAAAATGAGTAGATTAAATTTTTTAGCTGAATCAAAAAAGATCCGTTTCAGCTGTTAGTTTTTGTTTTGTTAAATAAATATCTTTAAAACTTGCGCATGTGGATTCGCGTAATGTTTTGATTTTTGCAATCGGTTTTTGTTTTGCGATAAGTCTAGTAGTTTTTTGTTCAAATGTTTTTGGGCAAAAACTTTACCCATCAAAGCCTTTCTTTAACTTTTGATCGATCAGTAATAGTTTACCAGATTTTCTTTAATTATCAGAAAAAATTTTTTTAAACATTCGGCACTTGGCATGTTTTTCCAAATATACGTACTTTTTTTATACAATGTAAAAAAACGTTGTACATCTGCAGTTTAAAACTATTTTTAGCCTTTTAAATATTATTTAAACAAAAAAAATTAGAAAAATTAATCTATAGCGCCACTCTGCTTTAATTATTTATAAATTTAGTACAAAAGTAGGGCGGAACCCCAAGGAGTTGCTCCGGAGCTCTAAAAAATTTGCTCAGCTCCGCGGAACATCTCTACTCAAAGCGATATACTTATAGTTTTTTTTTTATTTGGAAAATATATCAAAATTGTTAAAATATTAATATTTTTTAAAAATGATTTTTAAAAGGTGGATAATCTAATAAAGGTATGTCACAGCGGTCTGTAGCAGCGTGCATCATAAAATCCAATTCGGGCCGCACGTCCGGCCAGAAGCCGCACGTCCGGCCAGAAGCCGACGTCCGGCAACCACGTCCGGCCAAAAGCCGCACGTCCGGCCAAAAGCCGCACGTCCGGCCAAAAGCCGCACGTCCTGCCAAAAGCCCGCACGTCGCCCCCCCGTCCGGCCAAAAGCCGCACGTCCGGCCACAAGGGAGTTAATTTTGCTGCATTGCGTTCTTGTTATTTTTACCATAGTGGTGTGACGTGGCCGACTGCTCTGGCGAATATATTATTTACATTTTTCTTGTGTGAATTATTTAAACTTTTATTACGGTCGTAATAAAAGTTTAGATTATCCACCTTTGATGATACCAATAAAATACACGTCAAAATAACAATAAAATACAATACTAAAAATATTCAATTTGTGATTTTCGATTTAGCGTATCCTGAATAATGCACACTTTTTTAAACAAAAAAGAACTTAATTAATAAAAAAGATTCAAACTTTTTGTCAAATATCTTTTAGCGAGATTCGAATCTATTTATTGCTGTAGTGAAGAGACCAAGTCCAACAAGCCAGAAAGACAGAATGCAAAAAAACTGAACAATTTAATAATTTTAACAGGCTAATATTTATTTCACTTTTCAGCAAAATAATAAGCAAATAGTAAATTTTCTATAAAATAGAAAAAAATTTTCTATAAAATAGAAAAAAAGCATAAGCATAGAGAAAAAGCATAAGTCACGAAGTTATACAAAAAAATTTAAAAAATAATTTATGGCATTACTCTTCAATTATGCAATAAATTAAAGATAAATTCTATCAGGGTGAAAATAGATGAGTAGTAAAGTAACCACTCGTTTTTTAAGAAAATATCACATGCAGAGAAACACTTGACGCAACTAAATAATAATTGGTTACATAACCGCTGAAAACATTTTTTTTTAATTTTTCTCGCTCACGGGTTTATTTTTTACTTCTTCCTGGCCGAGAGCGGTCACGCCCTTAATTTTAGCCTGGAAGACTTTAGCTTTAGTTAAGCAATTGAATGAAGAGCTTTGAAGCTCCAGGGGTAAAAAAAAAAAACAAAAAAAAAAAAAAAAACAAAAAAACCCACCAAAAACAAAACAAAAAAAAAACAAAAAAAAAAACAAAAAAAACCACCTGGTCCACAGCTCTTGAAAGCGGAGATTCGCTCTGTTTCAGAACATTCCTGATCTCAACTACTAATTTATCTAACCTCCAATATTACCCTCCAATATTATTCTACTATTTAAAAGGGAGTTTCAGAGTTCTGGAGCTCCGCCCCTTAAAGGTGCGGTGCGGAGTCAAATTTTTTGTGAAAACGTTTTTTGTGAAAACGTTACTGCTTTCTTTCTTTCTTTTAGTTTCTTTTTTCTTTTACTGCTTTCTTTCTTTTTTTTTAGTTCTTACTTTTAGTTCTTGCTTTCTTTTAGTTTATATTTTGTAATTTAAATTTTAATACCCATTGGCCTAAGCCTAAGCCAGGTTACAAAGCTTACATTTTGATCTAAAGGTTTATAAACTATTTTAACAGGACAATCTAATTTTCCTACCAAAAATATTATTTGAAGACCGAAAATTTAAACCGCACGATAAAAGCACTTATGGTTGAATTATATCTGGCTGACGTCGAAAATTAGTTTGCCGATATGCGGTTATGACGTTAAAAAAAACAAATAAAATCGCAGAATTTTTTTTAATTCCACCTTTTTATAAAGTATACAAAAATTAACCAAATTTAGCCCTTTAAAAGTTTGCATTTGGGTTTCAAATTGAGTAAATTGATAAATAATTATTAAAAAAGGGGTTTTCACCTTTATTATTAACCGCTTTCGTTAAAAATTTTGAATGGTTTTGTTGTTAAATAATCGATTTAATAGTGCAATTATCGAGGTCAGCTAGATTCTACTAGCCTATTATATGTTTTTACAGTTAAATTGATTAACATTAATAAGGTACGTGGAAACAGATTTCGTGGATATATTTTCATCGAAATTTAAATAGATCGAATTTCAGCGGCGGACTTAAGTTTTTTAATGGATGGCCCGCATAAAGTTTAATCAGTGGATGACGCTTGTTGAAAAGTGAAATAAATATTAGCTGCTTGACCCGGCCTGTTAAAGTTATTAAATTGTTCAGTTTCCTTCTTTCTGGCTTGTCCTTCTATATAAAAAAATTGTTTTTGTTTTTTATATTATTTTTGTGAAATATTGAATATAATGAAATATATTTTTATTTGTTAGCATATGAAATAAAAATTAAATATTGTAAAGTATTTTTCTTATCAAATGGAATTTTGGAAATTACCAAAATAAGGGACAAATTTTATTGATAATTTAAAATAAAACGGAATTAAAAATTTTAAAAAATTGAAAAAATCGAAAAAAAAAATTTTTAAAAATGCAAATAAATAAATCCTGAATTAGTTTTTTAATTGAATACAATCCAAGGTATTGTTTAGGCTTATATCTAAATAATTCCAAACTTTTCTTAAAATCTGTACATTAATCAATTTTTTTATTTTAATTTTTTGATTTGACGCCAAAAAAACTACAAACT
>JASAMX010006151.1:0-17549 GCA_030248175.1 Microlaimidae sp. YZB2_3
GTACAACAATCTTTGACAAGCGCGAAATCGCCACTTTTTCAATTTGAAGGTTATATTTGTATGTATAAGAAACAACTATAAATTTGAAAAAAATGGCAATTTCGCGCTTGTCAAAGATTGCTGTGAGCATAATTTTTTCAATTGACATTTCATCAAACTAAAAAAAATGCAACAGTGCTGTGTGATTAGATTAATGTATAAACAAATCATTATCATATGGTAGAAATTTTTATTTAGTGAGCAGCTGCCCAAACCAAATGCAAATTTTCTATAGTCCACATAATGTCCATCTCAGACTAGTCCACATAATTTCTGTCTAAACATACGCCCGAGGAAAAATCGCCCCTTTTTTCTGCTCCATTCTTAGAGCATTTTTCAAAGCTAGTAATCATTGTTAAGGTCCATCGAAATGGTAGAAGCCCCGCCCAAAACAAAGTTTCGTGCTTTGTGGTTTTATATAGAGAGTTTTAGTAGTACTTTGTATTCTCACATGACCCCACCTGGAAATTGATTTATTCCCCAACTTTAAATACAGTTGTCATGCCATATTTTAAGTTCAGGTCCATCAAAGTGGTGGAAGCCCAGTCCAACACGAAGTAAGACATCTTATATACTAGTTCGAAATAAGGGTTTTTTAGTGTTAGGAAGAGGGTACAATAACTACTAGCGCCATTCCTATGTAAAGGGAAAATTGAGAAACAGCAAGCGAATAGTACATTTTACAGTTTAAAATATTTTAAATATTTATTGGTTTAAAATCTCGACCCCCTTCTCTTCAAAATTTCTTAAATACTTTTTTTAAATATTGCAAAAGCAAAAGCAGTTTTTGGGGATTTTAAGTTTTTTGCCGCTTTGTAGGTACGGTGCTGCTGGCGCGCTTGTTTCCCAGTTTTTTAATGTTTCAATTACAGGAAATGCTTAATTTAAAAGTTTGGAATGGACGTTTAATTAAAAAAACAAAAATTTATTTAGCACAAACTGATATATTACAGCACTTCAACGTAGTGAAACATATCATCGTGTAGCAATTTTTATGAAGTATAGGTTTAAACTTAAGAAACCAAGAAAGCTAAGATTTTTTCAAATTTTATTTTTTTCTTTTTGTACCCTCTCTCGTACAGTAAAAGACGCTTATCCCGAAAAAATTTTTGAAATTGAGATAGAACAGCTTTGAATTCTCGCATGACCCCACCTGGTTTCTGATTTAACCCAGAATTTTAAAAGTTGGAAAAAATTTGCATGGACATCTTTAGCCTGACAAAACATTTTCACAAAAAGAGGAAACCTATGGATTTTGGAAAATGAACATTTTTTATACTTGAATTGGCTCAAACTTATTGATAAGAGTATTTATCCAATGTAAAACCAAAAGGTCATGTTTTTTGGTAGGATTAACATAGACATCTAAATGCTTGACAAGGTTTTTCCACTAAAAAAAGGAGCAACCTTCCTCCTCAACCAGCAAAAGGATTGTGCTAAATGAGATATCATTGCAAAGCTTACAGACAGGGGAATGTCATAAATGGGTTGAAATTTTTTAAAAATTGCATGAACATCTTTTGGTTGGACAACACATTTTCACAAAAACAGAGCCCTACGGACTTTGAAAGTTGAAACAATTTTTATTCTCAAATTGGCTCAAACTTATTGGTAAGAGTAGTTTGCCCATTTAAAGCCAGAATATCATGTTTTTGGAAAAATGAACATGGACATCTTTATGCTGGACAAGGTTTTTTGACTAAAAGGGGCAACAAACTTTCTTCTTAACCACAAAAAGGATTGGGCTAAATGAGATATCATTGCAAAGCTTACAGTCTGGAGAATGTCATAAGTGGGTTGAAATTTTAAAAAAAAAATATGGAGATCTTTATACTGGAAAACATATCATTACCAAAGAGGGAAAGACCTTCCTCCCCAATCACCAAAAAGATTGGGGTAAATGAGATAATATGGGTAAACCTTATAGTTCAGGAAGCATCATAAAGGGGTTGAAATTAGTAAAAATATAACATGGACATCTTTATGCTGGACAAAATATTTTCAACAAACAAGCGAAATACCTTCTCCCCAACAACAAGATGGAGTGCGGGTTAACTAAGGTATCATTGTAAAGCTTACAGTCATTGGAATGGCAAAGAAGGGTTGAATTTTGAAAAAAAAGTAAATAAACATAAAAAATCCCGGAAAAATTATTTGTTAG
The DNA here is from genome assembly GCA_030248175.1 of Microlaimidae sp. YZB2_3. Taxonomy (NCBI): domain Eukaryota; kingdom Metazoa; phylum Nematoda; class Chromadorea; order Desmodorida; family Microlaimidae; species Microlaimidae sp. YZB2_3. The sequence continues at coordinate 2,201 of JASAMX010006151.1, forward strand.
CCCTATGGCTGATAAGGCTATTTGATAAAATTTTCTAAACAAACACTACGTTAATACGTCAAAAAATTTTATTCAATCCAGACTTTTTAAACACCAAAATTTGTATCGCATATTATTACTTTTTATTTTCAGCAGGAGATTTTGTTGTTTTTTTTTGAATAACTGTCACAAATCAAATTCCTATTCTGCCCTGATCATGTTGTTAAATTCATATGGAGACACCAAAATAATTTTATATAGGTATGGTTATTTTTTGTATTAAAGAAGTAGCTTGTTCAGGACTTTATAAGATATGATTTGTGACGCTACTCATTCAGGGTTTTCTTCAATTCCTTAAGAACTGCTCTAAAAAATCAAATTCATATATCACACCCCATCATACAACTTTTCTGGCACTAAACGGATTAATTTCATATTTGTATATGTTTTTGATTTGGTCTGCAGAAACAATAAACATTTAATTTGCCGTATATAGATTTTGTTTTAAAGGAGTAGTCCATTAAAGACGTTACAGGAGTTTCATTTTGACAATGCTCCTTTAGAAAGTTGCAGTGTTTTTTTTTTAATTTTTGTAAAAAAATTTTGACTTAAGATCTGGGGGCAAATCCTTTTTAACTTTGCAACTTTTTTCATATTTCTCTGCATGCTTGCTATGATTACGGCTGGCTTATACTTAAAGGTGTGTTGTTTATACTTAAAGGTGTGGTGAGGAGTCAAACTTTTTGTCTTCGATTTTGATATTTTTTGTGAAAAGCCAATAGCCCACATGAGCGTAGCCAGGGGGGGTTTAGGGGGTCTAGACTCCCCCGTTTGGGTCGGCAAAGGGAAAAATTTGGGGTTAGACCCCCCTTTTGGGTCGCCAAGGATAAATATTTGGGGGTCTAGAAAGGCCATTTTTTAAAAATTTTAAAAATTAATCGAGCGCTGAGCTACGCTCAGCGCTTGATTAATTATATAGTCTCCACTTCCAAATTTGTGTTACTTTGTTTTGTAATCTTGTTATGACCACGTTGGATCCACCCAATTCTTAATGTTTTAATTGGTCTCCACTTCTAAATTTGTGTTACTTTGTTTAGTAATCTTAATACCACCACGCTAGACCCCCTTTAGATGGTTATATAGTGGTATTAAAAATTTAAACGTTGTGAAAAGTAATTTTAATAAAGAAATCTGTTTTTGAAAATGCTATGGGGCCATATTAAGTTTTTCGCCCAGACTGTGACAATAAAGAGGGGCGACGGGGGGGGGGTAGAGAGGAGAACCGGAAGTGAAAGATAAAATGCGGGAGACACACTACAAGAGGCCTGTGAATGCGGGAAGAATTACATATTGATTTTTTACTTTGGGTGTAAAATAATTGAACGCTTCCGAGGGAACACAGGAATTGAAAAAATTCCTGGGAGGCAAATGGAATTCCAACAGCAGCCGCGGCCTAAAATACCAAGATGCAAAGTAGGAAAATTGCACACCAATTTAAAAGGAAATCGCAGTAAAACGCATAGCAGCATTTATAAAAAAAGCCAAAAAAATACCCAAGCAAAATAATGGTGTAGTTACACTACAAAGCGGCATGAAACAATAAAAAACGAAGTCATAATAATTTTTTAGCGGTCTTTTACATGAAACTTCGAATTTTTAAAAAAAAATGTGTTATAGCTTTGCCATGTAATTTTACCAAAAACAGAGTATTATATTATAAAGTTAAAACGAAATCATAGAATTTCATTGGTTTAGTTGGTGTTTTTGTCAAAATTTTTATTCTTAATTTTTGTGGTATGCATTAACCAATAAAATCACCAAAAATGCCAAATTGGCCCAAGCCAAAGTTCATAGGATTATTATAAGCTCAATAATGGGTTTTTTTGCACAAACGAATGCTTAAAAGATTGCTTGTGGCGCCTAGAATACATTTTTGGCAGTTTTGTAAACAAAACATCAAAAACAAAAAAAGTTCATTTTTTTGGAACCCCAAAAAAATTTTTATTGTGTAGGAACGATAAAAAAATTGGCAGACATTTAATATATAACAATATGATCAATATCGTACACACTTCGAGCAGGAAGCAAAAATAAAATTATAATTCCGACAGTGTATTAGCGCGGTCAAAATTTGGCGCAAAATCGCGAAAACCGCGCGCATTTAACGCATCATAAAAAAAATTGAGCAAGCCGATTTCGCTCAAACATTCAGAAAAAACTCAGAAAAGTATGTTTTAACAGCATACGAGCGGCGTTTCTTATCTCATACTAATAAAAAAGTTTTATTTTTTTTTGGGACAAGGTTTTTTTTCACCGCATCTGCTGTAGTGATGACGTCATCAAAAAATCATTTTTTTCTAACCTTTTCAAAAGATAGCCAAGAGTCTAAGCTATGCTTCCATATATGTCCCGCACATATTCTAAACTCCGTTATGGATATATAACATTTCAAAATTCCAGTTTTGTCGCAAGTCCCCATCATTTTTGTATAGACTATAATTGCTTCGAATTACTGAAAACTTTGCGTTCATAAATCTTCCATTGCGTTATTTTCAATATTAAAAAATATGTAAATTCCACTGCGCTAAACTCTGCAATTTTACATAAACATTATATATATATATATATATATATATATATATATATATATATATATATATATATATATATATATATATATATATATATAAAGTACATGGTAGCAGAGCGTGGTTATTTCGTAAGGCCAAACGTTGACTAAAGAATCGTCAGAAAAATCGCTACTCTCTAAACTTTCAACAAAAACAAACTTTTCGCTGTTAAACAATTCAAGAATAAAAGCAGATTTTTTATACTATATTGTTATTAAAAACTAATTTGATAAAAATGATAAAATCTATTCTTATTTTTGACTACAATTTTTTTTCTGAAAAACTATAAAACGGCGTCATTACATATACTGTGCGCATAAATTTATGAAATAAAAAATATTGTGCATAAAACGTGGCAAAAATAATTACAAAAGTTGAACTAAATAATAACTCTCTAAAACAGAATAAAAATCTGCGAAATTAAAACTCTATTAAAAAAATAACACGCATTTTTAATAATTAATTTTTTTTTAATATTTCATTATAGTTTTTTATCATCTTTCTATACTTTTCTTAACCAATAAATCATGCCTAGCATTGCAAAATAAAAATATAATTCCATTGATTTCCAAGTGCAATGTTAACCCGTCGCAATCACAATGGCTTCTGTTCCTTAGATCCGCGCATGAGCACGGGTATATCCCATCGCACACCATTAGGCACATTTGGCACACCATTAGGTATATGAGTTTTGTTTAACATCAATCAACAATACTCCTGCATTGTGAAATAGTAAATCAATTCAGTTTTGGATTTTTTTTTGATAATATTATGGGGAAGACTAGTATATGAAGTACTAAAGTCTGATGTAATTAATACATCAACATTTCTAATGGCTTGTATAACATCTATAATTTTCAAGCCACCATCCATATGTAACGTCCAGAAATATGAGGCCGAATAAATCGAGTTTTTGAAAGAAAGATTGCAAAACAATTTGCTTTTTTTAGCTGAAAAATGAGCGATACATGACTTGAACCTAAAATCTCCAGCCTGAGTACCTCATTGACTGACGTGCTGCGTTACACCATCGCTCGACAGTGTTAGATTACAACTCATATTTATAAGGCGTCATATTTCTGAAAGATTAACACAACGGGAGTTGTGACACCTCCCCACCAAGATTGAAGCGCGCAGTCTTCCAATCTGACAACCATATAAGGTCCGAGCCACACGTCCACCACCAGTCCACACCCTGCTCCTTAGAGCTAACCCTAGTTACAACCTGCCGCTCACGGCAAGGCGGGCAAGGGCACATATGTGGTGTACCAATGGACGTGTATCGCTCACCAAATGTAATGTCCAGAACTATAAGGCCGAATAAATCAAGTTTTTGAAAGAAAGATTGTGAAACAATTTGCTTTTTTTAGCTGAAAAATGAGCGATACAGGACTTGAACCTGTAATCTCCAGCCTCAGTACCTCATTGACTGACGTGCTGCGTTACACCATTGCTTGACAGTGTTACATTACTACTCGTATTTATAAGGCGTCATATTTCTGAAACATTAACACAACGGGAGTTGGACAATACATTTATATTTGTACCTGGTCAAAATCCATTGTTCTAAACAGAAGGAATTCCCTGCCCATCAAAGGACAACGCGCGCATAAAGGGACGCCCGCATTTATGTCTAATAACGCGCCCGCGCCTTTCTAATAACCCGCCTGCACCCCATTCTTTTAGCCATATATTCACCTTCATTTTGACGCCCTGTTTTGCCGCTGCTCCTCGGACAACCTATCCCACAGAGCAAAATATATATGACGTGATCATGAATACTATATGACATTTTAAAGCTGAAAAAATTCTGAGGTGTTAATAGATGCACAATATTTTTGAAAATGGCTTCTAAATTTTTTTAAAATTTTTTAAACCATATCACTGCAAACTTTTGAACTACATACTCGTGATCCAGCAACAAATCTTTATTTTTATAGATTTTTATGTAGCTTAGCAGTAGCAAAAATAATTGGTAGTTTTTGTGATTGTTTTCTAGTTCTGGATTAAACTTTTTAGTTTTAAAATCATTGGGAGCTGACAAAATTTTTTTCGTTCTAATTTCCCCCATATTAATACATGTTATTTTCTTTTATCATAAGATGATTTGAGTTATCCAACCATAGACCCAATTCATCACATAATACTTGAAAGTAGTATATCTAAAACAATTATAAAATTATTGGCTGCTTTATCTGCAACAGTAAGAATATACTTTTTTATATTCATTAATTTTTCTGTAATCAATTTTTTCTTCTTTCTATTCATTTGTTTGTTTTCTTTTTTAATATTTAATTCTTTTGCTTAATATTGTATAAAATTTGTTTTAAAAATTAACCGTTTCAAAATTTGAATTTTTATTTAAATTTTAATTTTCTTTTAACAATATGCAAAAAAATTTCACAGACTTGCATAATTGCTATTTTCACTAAATTACAGTCTATTGCTTTACAGTCTTTGTAATTGGCTCCTTTTTTAAGAATATTTTGGGTAGTTTAACCATTTATAAGATTTAAATTTCTTGTAATTATGTGTTTAGCTGGAGTGTAGCAATATGGTGAACTAATACATTTACAACTTGATTCTAAGATTTTTTGTAACTTCAGTTTTGACAAATGTTTCAGCTCTTTGAGTAAGCAAAATTTAAGGAAATTTTTTGGTTCATGTTTATAAGTTACAATTATTTGTCCCAATTTACCGATATCCTGACTTACAGTATTCATTAATGTTTTATCTTTAAATAGCGCGTGAACTTTGACCGTATTCATTCCTTTATTGACAAAGTTTGTTGTGATAAATAGCTTTTTTCCTTCTTGAGCTAGCATTATTTTTTTTTGTTAGCCGTGAAGGTATAACTGCTTTAGTAGAGAGTCTGTAATGTTTTTAGGAACATCCAATGATTTTGTAGTACAGTTTAGCTTATCTAGATATTTTAATTTAAGTCTTATTACATGGATGTATACATCACAATGCGTAATTTCTGGATTGTTGATTATTTTATTCACTTCTTCTAGCTTTTTATTTCCATTATTATTTCTTTTCCTTTGACTATTTGCTCGATTTTTAGGTCTTCCATGAAATGGTAAAATATGGTTGGTTCTTGTGGTTGCATGGGTCCATTCCTTTTGATATATTTCCATAACACTTAACCCTGTCGTTCAATCCAAATGGATAAGCTGTGTTGATAGACAAAATCCAAAGAGCTTCTTGTTTTTCTAGTTTTTGTTTGTTTTACTTTTTTTCAAGTTTTTCAATAGAAATATCTTGATAACTATGATTCTGTGAATTGAAATGATTAACAAGATATAAATTCAGGTTTTTCTTGATATGTTTGTTTGGATTGACTCGATTTCTTAATTCCTGTTTTGTTTCTCCAATAAATTGCATATTACATTTTCTACATGTCATAATGTATATAACATATTTAGATTTAAAGGTAATGTTTTTATTTGTAAAAGTTCCAAATACTTATTAGTAGCGTAAGAGATTAGATTAGCACTACATTAGATGGATTGGTAAATACACATGTTTTACAGATTTTGTTAGAACACTTATGAATTATTTGTCTGTTAGGCTGTTCGTAACTAAATGAATGAGTTTTTTATTGTATAGGTAGCAAGGGCTATTATTAATTATATTGTTATTATCAGCAGTTTGAAAGTTAATTTAACAATTATGAAGGCTTGTTATGTTATGCTAGGTTTTTCCAGGACCTTTTTCTAGGGTTTTCAGCTTAGACTTTTAGCTATCATTTGAAGCTAAAAAAATGGTCATCAATGACGACATCACTATGGCCAACACAGTGAAAAAACTTAAGTTTCTAAAAACCAAAACTTTTTTTATTACTGCGAGATAAGAAACGCCACATGTTGTTAGTTCATACTTTTAAAAATTTTTTCTTGAAAATTTGAGCACGATTGGAACAGTGAGTTTTTCTATGAAGGTTTGAATGCGGTCCGTTTTCGCGTTTTTTCATCGATTTTTACTATGTGGGCTTACTTAATTTTAAGATCGATCAATGGTCTTAGGGTGTGGCTAGCAACAACGCAAGTTATACACATATTATACCAAATGTGCGCCATTTTTTTCAGAATTTTTGACCTGAAAATTGTTTTTTTGGGGTGACACCCCGAGGGGCTAGGGGGCAAAACAGAGGTTTTAACTTTTAACTTTTAAAAAAATAAACAATTTAACAAACAACTTTAAAAAAATTTTCTCAAAACCATTAAAAACGTAAAATTTATCAAATAATAACAACTGCGCAACTTACCTCCTATTTTATCTTAAGTTATCATTTAAAAATGGATTCAATGGAAAACAGTTTTGAATTATGGTCTTTGTTACTTAATTAGAAAAAAACGAGTTTTTATTTTAGGTTTATGTCAAAAAACTAATATTAAGCTTGCAATAAGCCTTCAAATGTGCGGAATTCGGCAGATTTAACTGGCGTCTATATGACTTTTTTGAAGACTAGAAAAGCGTTTTGTTACACGTTTTTGCAAAAATTAAGCACTTGACAGATACTTGTTTTGAATATTTTATTCGTTTTTGTTTTGTTGTTTTCCGTTATGCATTTATAAACCTCTAAATGTTGTGCTTATCCTACCAGTATTCTATTGTTTTCGCACTATCCTTTCACCCCTGTCGTTTATTTTATTCCTGATATTTTGCGGAAACTTGTTCCATCCAGTCAGCCTTTTTAGGCTTTTTTGCATTTCACACAATCAAAAAGGAATCGGCTGTAATGGTCGTTACTATAATCAAGTAAGTAAAGTAAACAGCTGGTTTAAAAACATTTTAAACAATTAAGTTTATTTGTCTACAGACAATCTATATACATACATATATATATATATATATATATATATATATATATATATATATATATATAAATATATATAATAATTATTTTTTATATATATATATATATATATATATATATATATATATATATATATATATATATATATATATATATCTATATATATATATATATATAATTATTTTGTTCTGAACTTTTTTAAATGTCCTGAAATCAGTGATGTCGTTTTCAATGTTTTTTTAGCAATAGTTTCACAATGATCAAAAATTGAAGTTTTTTTGAAATGTGAACTCCCAAATCTTTTACCGTTTAGATAATTCTTTATCGTCTATAGTATAATCATGTTCATTATTTTGATTTTTTGTTGACATATTTAAAACTTCACTTTTAGTTTCAGACATCTTAATTGCCAGTTTTTAGACCGATTCGCTATATTGTTTAAGTCTTCCTGCATGTTCTATTAGTTTTTACTACTAAGTGTTACAACACAGCCGCATACGTACAACACAACACAAAAATGAGCATTGCTTTCTTTTAGTTTTAACTGATAGCTAAAGATCTAACTTACACACTACTATGAATATTGTTCTAATTTTTTTGGTTGTTCTTGAGATGTAACGTTTTAAAGTGTGCGTTTTGTCGTCAGTCTTAATTATTCTTAAACAAACTATAAATATTTGATTATATCAAAATCGAAAACTAAATCGAAAAATTATAGATAATTTTAAATACTGCTAATGAACTTTTCTTTTTTTAGCTGATTCGGTTTTTACAATTAATTCTTTGCATAACAGTTATGGTAATGACTTTTGCAATCAGCGTTTTTTACCACCAACGAGTTAGTGTCAACAAACAAAAACTGTTCTTACATAAAACAATTTTACATAATTTACAAACTTAACTTTAGTCTTACATAAAACAATTTTACATAATTTACAAACTAACTTTGGTGTAAAAATTTGGTAATTTTGTTTTATTTTAATGATTATTTTTATAAATGTTATATATATATATATATATATATATATATATATATATATATATATATATAATACAACAGAATCGACGGATATGATTGATAAATCTCTTATTTGACCATAAAAAAAATATTGACTTGACTAAAAAAAATTTTACCCTATGGTCATTAATCAGTATTTATTTTGTTTTGTTTTGTTTTTTCCAAGGTGTTTAGACCCAATACATACAAGCAATTAGATACCTTCAAAGTTAAAAGACACTTTTAGATATTTTTTCACTACTAAATAAAGCCTACTTCCGAACTATATAACAACTTTTTTTTTCAAATGAAAACGACGTTCATTTTAGCATAAAGATTGAAAAACAAGTCCTCCAGCGATTAAACTACCTGCTAAGTGCAACCTTAGAAAACACATGTGAGCTAGGAGTCCACAACATCCTTCTAAAATTCAAAACAATTAATGAACACATATCTTCCTTCCTCTTAACAGTTTCTCTTGGAGATTTGCGCTTCGATGAGGTACTTTAAGAGTACTTGGTACTCTCAAAAGTAAAATAGGATTAGGCTATGACCAGTTTACAGTATAAAAACTATTATTAATTATACATATACTGCAAAATTAATCAACAATTAAATGAACATAAGTTTAAAAAGAATATTTTTGTGTTTCTTTTTTCGTAACGAAAATGCTCTCTTTTAAACATTTTATACTGGTGAAATAAGAATCATTAAATAATTCTATTTTTAAAATTTTAGCTTCTACCAGTTTTTTAAATACCCGAAATAATCTCATCAAAATCTTAAACACAAACTAACGAATTTGTATTTGCTTAAAATAATTTAATTATGCGATTTAAAAATTTTTGTTGAGTTGACACTAAATCAAAAAAGTATAACGAAGAAACAACAGAAATAGCGTACCTGGCAGCAAAAAACTTAAAAGGCATTAAAACAAAAGACCAATTTGAAATAGATTTAAAAAATACATGGTAAGTCTTAATTTTGATTTTAAACAAGATTATTTTTTAAATAAAATACAAAAACATTATGGTTCAAATAAAGCTGGTTTACCTTCAAAAATTGTATGGGGACATAGAAGACTAATTAAAATTGTGCGGTTATGAATTTTACAACGGATTTTGGGTTGATAGAACCAAGAGCACTTGGAGCCGAAAATGAAATTTTTAAAGCCTATAATTAGCCTAAGCGAAGCCTAAGAAAGGTTCAAAAGGTTTTAGACGGTCGGAAGTTCCTATTTGCGTCTCTGAAAACCAAAACCATTTTAAGGTTTTTTTAAATCTGTCAAAATTAAATCTTTACAAAGTACACAAATCAGTGACATTCAAAATCACATTTCTGTTACAATTTTTTTATTTTGTGTTTTTTAATCGTTTTTTTTATTTTTAAATAAGGCACAGTTTTAGCAAAACTTATTGAAGAACTATCACATAGCAAATTGGTATTTTTTAGATTAAACGTAGGAAGGAAATGGAAAGTTATGGTCAAAAATAACTAAAAATTATTGTTGACATATTTGATGAAAACCAGTTTATTTCTAATAAAAAAATAGAAAATGATCTAACCTTTGTCCTATCTTTCTATTCTTACATTTGTTCCACCCTTATCTGATTGCTTTCCAGACCTATCCACCACAAGCATTTGTTTTAGTTAACAAGCTATCAAGCATCTACATATTTGCTCATGATCTGTATTATTTGTTAGGCTTTTCGATACCTGGAGAAAAGTGACATTTTTATCACCACTAATTCTAACCATTTATGCCTTCACTGCTGTCGCTTTATACTTTGGATAGAACGAATCCAAACAAAACAGCCGGTATGTTGCTTTTTCAATTGGATTCTTTGTTGAAATCTTTGTTATTTTTTCTATCATTATATCTTATTTAATGAAATCTCAATGCGATCAAAGCAGCTTGAACAAGTCAGTTGTTAATTTATCATATTAAGCATTTTTATCATCAATACTGACCTTGAAATATGATCTCATCGTAAAACCTTCGAAACGGGCGGATTGCATTTCTAGTTGATATTTAGCAAAAAAAGAGTCGTCTAATCAGAAATGTTCGGTATTCTGACTTCCGTTCGGCCAGCCCTTGGTTTGCGCTATCGATTTACGGTGTTGGAGATTGGCTTATTTTGAAAACACAAAAGAACTAGCACAAAAATAACTGGATGAATGTTTGATTAAGTGTTTTCCAAAAGTTTTTTATTTGTGTTATTCTGCATTATCATTTTTAATTACGAAAGTTGGATTTTTTGTGATTTTCTAGATTTTTGCTTTGTGTTTAAATTGCATCAATTTAGAAGGAAGCACTATATATTTTTGAAAAATCATTTTCTATTTAAAGTTCAAAATTGTTAATTTTCATGATTTAATATTTTCTTCAAAAATCACTTTGCAATGCGTTTAACTAACTGCGCATATTAAGATATCGTTAATTTCGGCTACCTTAAAAATATTGTGAAAGAACCTATTTAATACGATTTGCACTATTGTACGCACAGGTGTTTACTGCATAATTCTTATAAATGCATCTTTTTTGCGGAAGGAATTAACCGACGATTTTTACTGTGTTTTGATTTTCTTTCAGAATTTTTTTGAAGTATTTCCGTACTATTATCGTGGTAAGTGGTCGGTTAGGTAAGGAGGAAAACCCATTCATATTGATATTTATTATATTTACTATATAACTACGTCCCTTCGCCTGGAAAATAACCTCGCTTTTTTTTTGGTGTTTCTATATTTTAAAAATTCCTTCCGGTCTATTCATAATTAAATACAACCTAGGAAATTATGTGTTATGTAACCCCACCTGTGCATACAATAGTGCAAATCGTATTAAATAGGTTCTTTCACAATATTTTTAAGGTAGCCGAAATTAACGATATCTTAATATGCGCAGTTAGTTAAACGCATTGCAAAGTGATTTTGAAGAAAATATTAAATCATGAAAATTAACAATTTTGAACTTTAAATAGAAATTATTTTAAAAATATATAGTGCTTCCTTCTAAATTTGATGCAATTTAAACACAAAGCAAAAATCCAGAAAATCACAAAAAATTCACTTTTTGTATGAAAATCATAATGCAGAATAACACAAATAAAAAACTTTTGCAAAAACACTTTATTCAACATTCATCCAGTTATTTTTGTGCTAGTTCTTTTGTGTTTTCAAAATAAGCCAATTTTCTAACACCCTAAATTGATAGCGAAATTAAGGCCTGGCCGAAATGAAGTCAGATACCCAACATTTCTGATTAGACCACTCTTTTTTTGCTAAACATCACCTAGGATGCAATCCGCCCGTTTCGAAGGTTTTACGATTAGATCATATTTCAAGGTCAGTATTGATGATAATAATGTTAATATGATAAATTACAACTGACTTGTTCAGCTGTTTCTATTGCATTGGATTTCATTAAATAAGATATAATGATAGAAAAAATAACAAAGATTTCCACAAAGAATCCAATTGCAACAGCAACACCCCGGCTGTTTTGTTTTATTGTCCATCCAAAGTATAAAGCGGCAGCAGTGAAGGCATAAATGGTTAGAATTAGTGGTGATAAAAATGTCACTTTTCTCCAGGTATCGAAAAGCCTAACAAATAATACAGATCATGAGCAAATATGTAGATGCTTGATAGCTTGTTAACTAAAACAAAAGCTTGTGGTTGATAGGTATGGAAAACAATCATAAAAAGGTGGAACAACGTAAGAATAAAAAGATAGGACAAAGGTTAGATCATTTTCTATTTTTTTATTAGAAATAAACTGGTTTTCATCAAATATGTCAACAATAATTTTTAGTTATTTTTGACCATAACTTTCCATTTCCTTCCTACGTTTAATCTAAAAAATACCAATTTGCTATGTGACAGTCTCTTCAATAAGTTTTGCTAAAACTGTGCCTTATTTAAAAATAAAAAAAACGATTAAAAAAACACAAAATAAAAAAAATTGTAACAGAAATGTGATTTTGAATGTCACTGATTTGTGTACTTTGTAAAGATTTAATTTTGACGAGATTTAAAAAAAACCTTAAAATGGTTCCGGGTCTTCAGAGACGCAAATAGGGAACTTTGAACCGTCTGAAACCTTTTGAACCTTTCTTAGGCTTCGCTTAGGCTAATTATAGGCTTTAAAAATTTCATTTTCGGCTCCAAGTGCTCTTGGTTCTATCAACCCAAAATCCGTTGTAAAATTCATAACCGCACAATTTTAATTAGTCTTCTTATGTCCCCATACAATTTTTGAAGGTAAACCAGCTTTATTTGAACCATAATGTTTTTGTATTTTATTTAAAAAAATAATCTTGTTTAAAATCAAAATTAAGACTTACCATGTATTTTTTAAATCTATTTCAAATTGGTCTTTTGTTTTAATGCCTTTTAAATTTTTTGCTGCCAGGTACGCTATTTCTGTTGTTTCTTCGTTATACTTTTTTGATTTAGTGTCAACTCAACAAAAATTTTTAAATCGCATAATTAAATTATTTTAAGCAAATACAAATTCGTTAGTTTGTGTTTAAGATTTTGATGAGATTATTTCGGGTATTTAAAAAACTGGTAGAAGCTAAAATTTTAAAAATAGAATTATTTAATGATTCTTATTTCACCAGTATGAAATGTTTAAAAGAGAGCATTTTCGTTACGAAAAAAGAAACACAAAAATATTCTTTTTAAACTTATGTTCATTTAATTGTTGATTAATTTTGCAGTATATGTATAATTAATAATAGTTTTTATACTGTAAACTGGTCATAGCCTAATCCTATTTTACTTTTGAGAGTACCAAGTACTCTTAAAGTACCTCATCGAAGCGCAAATCTCAAAGAGAAACTGTTAAGAGGAAGGAAGATATGTGTTCATTAATTGTTTTGAATTTTAGAAGGATGTTGTGGACTCCTAGCTCACATGTGTTTTCTAAGGTTGCACTTAGCAGGTATTTTAATCGCAGGAGGACTTGTTTTTTAATCTTTATGCTAAAATGAACGTCGTTTACATTTAAAAAAGAACTGTTGTTATATAGTTTGGAAGTAGATTTTATTTAATAGTGAAAAAATTATCAAAAAGTGTCTTTTAACTTTGAAGGTAACTAATTGCTTGTATGTATTGAATGGTCTAAACACCATGAAAAAAAACAAAACAAAACAAAAAAAATATAAAAATAAATACTGATTAATGACCATAAGGTAAAATTTTTTTAGTCAAGTACGATAACTTTTTTTATGGTAAATAAGAGATTTATCAATCATATACCCAAAAATCATATAAAAAAAAAAAAAAAAAATATATATATATATATATATATATATATACATATATATAACATTTATTTTTTATGCCACTACTCCCGGTCCAACAGAAATTACCGAATTTTTAAGCACTAAAGTTAAGTTTGTATATTCTGTAAAAATGTGTTATGTAAGAAAAATTTTTGCTTGTTGACACTGACTCGTTGGGTGGTAAAAAAGCGCTCAATTGCAAAAGTTCGTACTAAAAAAAAATATAATAAAATTAATTGTAAAAATTTCAAAATAGGCTAAAAAAAAAAAGTTCATTGGCGGTATTTAAAATTACCTTTAATTTTTTTCGAACATTTTCCAAATTTGATATAATCAAATATTTATATTTTCTCAAAAAATTAATTGAGAAACTGACGACGAAACGCACAAAAAAAAACGTTACAGTCTCAATTTTTAGATAACAATAATTCTAAAATACCCAATAAGTCGTAATAAGTAAATATACACTATCTCATTTAAATTTAAAAACCAATGTTCATTTTAATGTAGTGTTGTGAGTACTCTACTGTAGTACCTAACACTTAGTAAGTTAAAAATTAAACAAAAAGTTTAAAAAAATTTAAACGATATAGCGAATCGGTCTAAAAAACTGGCAATTAAATGTATGAAAACTAAAAAGTGAAATTTAAATATGTCAACGAAAAAATCAAAATAATGAACATAATTATACTATAAAAAATACAAATTATCTAAACAGTAGAAAAATTTGGGAGTTCAAGTTTCAAAAAAAACAATTTTTAGATCATTGTGAAAGTTGTGAAAAAACATTGAAAACAACATCACTGATTTCAGGACATTTCAGAAAAATGTTCAGAAAAACAAAAAATAGATTAAAAAAATAAAAATAATAACTATATATATATATATATATATATATATATATATATATATATATATATATATATATATATATATGTATGTATATAAATTGTATCTAAAGAACGAATAAACTTAATTGTTAAAAATATTTTTAAACCAGCTGTTTACTTTACTTACCTGATTATAGTAACTTTTTTTACAGCCGATTACTTTTTGATTGTGATGAAATGCAAAAATTCAAAAAAAATTCATAGTAGGAACTAGTTTCCGCAAAACCTCAAGAATAATAAACGACAGGGTAAAAAGCCAGAATGCGAAATACTGAGAAAAAATACGGAGAACATTTAGAGGTTTATAAATACATAACGGAAAACAACAAAACAAAAAACGAAAACAATCTTCGAAACAAGTCTGTGTAAAGATGCTTAATTTTTGCAAACATTAATGTTAAAGCGGATTTCTGATTATTTACAAAAAAAGTCATATGAGACGCCAGTTTAAATCTAACAAATTCCGCGCATTTGAAAAAATAATGCAAGCTTAAAAAATGTTGGGTTTTTGACGCGAGCCAAAAATAAAAACATTTTTTTTCTAAATTAAGTAACAAAGACCATAATTGCCAAAACTGTTTTTTTCATTGAATCCATTTTTTCAAATGATAACTTAATAAAAAATGAGAGGTAAGTTGCACAGTTGTTATTATTTGATAAATTTTACGTTTTTAATTGAGTTTTAAGAGAAAATTTTTTTAAAGTTGTTTGTTAAATTGTTTATTTTTTTAAAAGTTAAA
>JASAMX010006152.1:0-16433 GCA_030248175.1 Microlaimidae sp. YZB2_3
AGCGCTGAGGTTGGCACAAAAGAGTCCTGGCATAAAATCAATTTTTCACAGCTGACATACAACGTTCACACCTCAGCTGTCTTCAATATGACGTATTTCAACACGTCGTTTACTCTGACACAATGAGTGAAAAGCGTCGTAAAATACTTGTAACTGTGACTTTTTTTATATCTTAACACACAAATAATCTTAACAAAATGAGTTAGAGTCACGTTGATTTTATACTGATTGTGACTCTTTGTGTCAAAGCAAACGAGGAAAAGTAAATTTAAAAGATTTTTAGCTAAAATTTTTTTTAAAGTTGCTATTTTTTTCTTGGGAAAACAAATGTTTATTTCAATATTTATGGTTTTCAATCCTTTCATTAGCGGGTTGGAGAAAAGTAACAAGTTGTAAAACTGTATCGGAGGCATGCTTAGAAACACCTGAGAGGAGGCAAGTAAAACTACCCCAAAAAACAACCTCGAAGGTTTGTAGGAGAAGAAAAAACCATTTTCAAGTTAGACAAAACTTCCTTGTGAGCAGCTTTAATTTTTCTAAAAGCAGGTAGAAGGTAGTTAACTTCAAAGAAGGTCATTAAGTGAAAGTGATGGTTGGGAACCAAGATACCAAGACTTTCGCCAGTATCATAAATTTCTTATTTTTTAGCGTTCGCTATTATTTTTTTTACCTGTTGTTGTTTTTATTCTAAATGTACGCATTGGCGTTAATCATCAACAGTTTACTTTAAAGCTTTGGCAAACAAAATATTTTAAAATAAAAGACATTGTAACAATTATGGTTAAATTATATCTGGCTGACGCTAAAAATTAGAATGCAGACATGAGGGGACCAATTAAAATTGTAATGGCATTTTTTTAAACAAATAAGAAAACAGAATGTTTTTTTTTATTCAACCTTTTAATAAAACATACAAAAATTAACCAACTGTAGCCTTAATAAATTTGCATTTAGGTTCCAAATTAAGTAATTTAATAAATAATTATTAAAATACAGTTCTAATCTTTATAATTAATCCACTTAAAATTTTGAATGTTTTTGTTGTTAATAGTCGATTCAATGCAGAAAATATCGCGGTCAGCTAGATTTTATTTGCCTATATAATACTAAATACATCAAATAAAACAAATATATAAACGAAATGTCCAAATTTAATAACAAATTACAAACTGCTTAAAGTCTATTTCAAAAGCTGCGTCTTTTTGTGTTTTTTTGTTTGTTTTTTTAAAATGTGTAGTGGTGCGCAATGGTACGCAAAAATCCCAGTGGTCTGGTCATCTGGTCTTCAGACATCTGGTCGTCCTTAAAATTACGACCAAAACACTTGTTTGATAAAAATTGTAATATTTTAACTATGAACAAAAAATTTATGCCAATTAAAATCATTGTTTAGACATGATTTTGTTTAACATGCACTCAATTATGACAAAAACACTAATTCAATATTTTATGATTTATCCCAAATACAACAATGATTATTTTTTTTATTAACGCTTTACAAAGCTTTAAGCGTTTTAATAATTAAATAATAAAAATACTTGAAAAGATTATTTTTTTACCAGCAAAATTCCTCACACAACCTTTTAAGAGGCTAATTAAAAAAAACAAATAAAAAACTGGAAGACAGCTGAGGTGTGAACATTGTATGTCAGCTTTGAAAATTGACTTTATGCCAGGACTCTTTTGTGCCGACCTCAGCTTCGCGGCGCTTGGGCGCATAAACGCATTTTCTCCAGGACTTTTTTGTGCCGGGACTCTTTTGTGCCAGGACTCTTCTGTGCCAGCTGCGATTTTTTTCAGGACTCTTTTGTGCCGGGACTTTTTGGTGCCGGACCCTTAGAACTTATGATGCTTAAAAAATTTAAAACAGTTTTGTTTTAAGGTGTCTATGAATCGTGCTTTCTTGAACAAATCAATCCAAAATATACAACACTTGAACATTTTGGTTTGGATATAAAGCCAGGAGATATTAAAGAAGTTTTTGTGTGGCATACAAAAACAAAATTACCTGCCAGAATTAATTCCAAAGGAAATAGGAAAGGATTCGAAATCTAATATTTAGACATTTAAAAACTTCAACCCGTTAATTTAACCGCGTTTTAGGGGCATTCATACGGTTACAAAATAAAATCTAGCCGTATTGTGGTTGTTATTTTATCTGACATAGGAATAAAATCTACTCCGACATTTGAATAGTTAGGTAAATAACGAATGTTTGTCTGCTGCAAGTGATATGATTTTGCTGTTTGATTTCACCCTAATAGTTTTATTTTCGACATTCAAACCATGCCCAACTGTTCTTTAATATATATTTTTTAATATTTTAGAGTTTGATCTCTATTTTTTTTATTTATCAAACTATGTTACAAAATTGTACAAAAATAACGCCAATAAATTCTTTAACCATTTAGCGATCCAAAAAAATATTTAACAAAGATTATTAAAATAAAGCTCAAAAGTAAAGTAAAATAAAGATTGTGCTTTAAGAATAAAGTTATTTTTAAGTAAAACGAGCTACCGCATAAATTTAGCTATTTTAATAAATGTTTTAAAAAGCTATCAGTTTTTTTTTTGTTTATGGCTGTTTTTTTAACTTTCGAACCATATTGTAATTAAAAAACGAATATGTAGTGGGCAATTGTGATGAAAGTCCGCAGAAAAAAATAGGTAACTAACAACATAAGTTTTGAAATTCGTTTAGTTTCGACTAATAATAAATTAATAGGACTAATTTAGAAAAAATATTCGGCTACGGCGTAGGCTTGTTCAATTCTTCTGTTCTGCTTTTCATAGTTATTGATTTATTTGAAACTATCAATATTTTAAATTTACAACGAGTTAAAGAAACCACCTCAGGCTTTATAAACAAAATTTGTAACACACGAAGTGATGGATTAAAAAAAAATTAATTCGCAGAAATGATCAAACAACACAGTATATTCATACACATTTATTGCTGGTCGGAATTGATCTAAACTTAATTTAAGTTTGTGGTTACCTAGGCACTAGGCTTACTTTCTGCAAAGTATTACTAAGATCCGTTTGTTTTTATATGACTAATTGCACGTTAGTGTTATTCAGTTTTTTTTTGTGTTTTTAATGTCTAGGCCTAGTTTTTATTCATATTCCGTATGCAATTGCAATAATATACTTTTGTTTAAATAGATTTTTATTATCAGAATAAATTACTTGAACTTGTGAATAAAAATTTTAATGGAGGATTTCAGTATTCAAAAAACATTACAGTGTGACATAAAATTTTTGATAAATGGTAATATAACTCAATCTGTTTTTGTTTACATTTTTATAAAAAATTCAATAACACAATATTTTCTGTAGCAATCAACCAATTTTCAATGATCAGATATTGATTTGACTATTTTGACAAATTTTCAATTAAATATTTGCCTCGAAATTAAAATATCACCTTATGTAAGTATAATCACAGATGATTATCGCCATAACGTTACACCGGAAACGACGTTACGCGGTCTTTACAGCCGCAAGTATGAAACTGGGGCCGAAAACAACGGGAACTTGAAAACTCTGAAAAAAAATTTTTTTTTGGGCTTAGATTTAAGTTTTGCTTAGGCTTGGATATAGGTCTTAGAACTTTTTACTTTCCAACTTCCAACTAAGTTTACAACTTACAGCTTCAAGTTTCCTTTTTTCGGCTCCAACTTTCAGCTATAAGTTCCCTCGGCTCCAGCGACCCCAAACGAAAAGATGTTGGTATTTTTGTCATGCTCATTTAATTTTGCGACAATCCGATATCTTTTATTATACAATTATCAATAACATAATGCTTTGTATGGTTTGTTAGACAATGCTCGCTAAATGCAAATCTTGTCTGTGGTAGAAATTGCTTAAAGTGAAAATTTGATATTTACTAAGACCTATGAACTGATGAACTATCACATAGACTGATGATGGTTTTAATCCAGATCAGCAGGGCCAAAATTTACGAAACGGGGTAATCCCTGCGCTAGCTCGGTGTTAGTTAATCCGGGGCTAGCCCCCTGATTAACTACAGTATATTCTGGGGCTACCAAGTTGGCCCCGGAATACACAGTAATTAATCAGGGGGCTAGCCCGGGGCCGAGTTAGCCCATGGATAGCCCCGCTTCCTGAATTCCGGCCCAAGAGACAACAAAGCTCCTATTTTGTATAGTTGTTTTGTTTTTTTTCTATCTCTAATGATGATTCGGTTTTTAAAATAATTAACATAACAAAACAGAACGTGTTAGGAGATTTAAACCAGACTTTTTGTGTACTATTTAAGATGATTTTTACCATGCCAAATAGCACTCTCTTTTAAAATTAATTAAAACTTAGCATCATTAGAAAATAAAAAAGCAGTATTCTTCATGTTGTCAAGTTTTTAAGTGGATATCATACCCCACTTTTAGAATTTTTTCTAAAAATAAATTCAAAATATACTATTATCGAACCATATATAGCACAGAACGTTATATGCTTTTTTTCTCATTAAATAAGCAGAAGGATTTTAATATATTTTTAGGTTTTCCAAAAAAATAATTGGTTAAAATACCAATTCTAAAGGGTACGCGATCGTTAGAGCCACAAGCAAGGAACTTAGAGCCATTGAAAATTTTTGAGAACCTAGATCCACAAACAATGGAAACTTGGAGCTTTTAAGAAAAAATTGGTTTGAGCTTAGATCTAGGCTTCGCTTAAACCTAGGCTTAGGTAAACGTTTTACCAATTTTAACTTTTGGTCCAAGCTCCAACTTACGGATCCTACTTTTTCAAAATATTTTTTTTAAATTATCACTTATTATGAACAGTTTTTCTCATAGTTATTAAATGGTTTCTTTTAATTTTGGTTAATTTTCACTCAACTGGATAAATTTATAAAAACATTACTATACAAATGGTAATAGATTCTTAACTTTTTGTGTTGTCTTGTTTCAACCGCAAAAATAAGTTTGTAAACTTAATCTTTGAGGAAGGAAAATCCAACAGCCATAAGTCAAGTAGAGTGATGCTTCCCCCCCTAATTTTATCCTACAGTAAAGACGGGGTGCCTGAATAGGGAAAAACGGTTCTTACCTGCCTCCTAACTACCTCCATCAGAAATTTGCTGTCTCTTACCTGCCTCCACCCCGTCTCCTACCTGCCTCCAAGGCATTTTACTTGCCTCAACCCTGCCTCCTACCTGCCTACTTGCTGCATCCGAGGCAGTTCTACCTGCCTCTACCTGCCTCCAGTCTTTAGGAGGCAGGTCCAGGAGCCGTCCTTACCGGGTTATGCTCCACAATTCCAGCCATTTAAAGAAGAATAAAAACTCTCAAGATTTGCTTTTTAAATATGTAATAAAGCTTATTGAACGTGTAATATATTTTTAATTTATTTAAGCCTCTTTTAAAGCCATCTTAGACCATTTAATAAGTTTTAAAAAGTATAGGAATACCATTTTTTAAATCAAATAATATAGTTTCTATTTATTTGCAAAATTATAGCAATTTTTCAAGGGGCATTTTAAGCTTGAAAAACCAAATCTCCCTGCTTGAACTCTAAGAAACGACACTAACATCAATATGTTATTTAATTTTGTATATTATTACTTTTTAGTGGTCAAAACTGAAGAAAGATTAAACAAAAAAGTATTAAAATTTTCAAAAAAAAACACAAGATGTGTATGCTCAAAAAACGCCAAGGGCAGCATTTAGTGTAATAACAATGGAGTGACTAATTTTATTGACAAGCATTGTTCACAGCTCATTTTTATTTACACATTACCCTTTAAATATTTAACTGACATGATGTACACATAATTTTGTGCAAATATATTTGATTAATCAAAAGTCCAAAAGGGGAAACAAAAAAACAATCCAATTCTAAAGGTATCTTTTTCTATTGAAATCAGAAATAATATTATAATTTTACATTTTATATATAAGATAAGAAGATGAATAAGCACAGGGGGCTAGTCCAATAACAACATCTTAACTGCCAGCTAATTTATTGGTTGTCTGAAAGGCTCATTTCATAAAATTTTTTCTAATAATTTATTACAATTCTTATTCCAGTTGGTTAGGGCTAAGCATAATAAATGATGAAGCATTTAAAATATGCTGAAATTAAAAAAAAATAATAAAAAATGCACTAATATGAATAAAACAATTAAATAGTCAATTATTAGTTTAAACAAGAAGTCACTTAATTACAAGAAGTAGGCATAGCAAAGCTTTAAATGCAAAAATAATTTCATTTTAATTTATTTTTAAAATGTTTTTGTTGGGAGAGCTCACCAAGATAAACTGCTGTCTCAAAACCATACATGGGCAAGTTGGTCCGGAGTGGGGGGTAAACCCGCGGGACTCCCGGGCACCACCCACTGGGATAACCCACCTCAGGGGACCCCCCCCAACCCCCCCCCCCAAATTCGCGGGGGAAAAAAAACAAAAACAAAAACACACACATCAATCCCAGCCATATACCACAAAAAAAACAAAAAAAAACAGCCAAACCCACCACACAAACAAAACCCACCCCCAACCCCCCGCCA
This sequence comes from Microlaimidae sp. YZB2_3, assembly GCA_030248175.1. Classification (NCBI taxonomy): domain Eukaryota; kingdom Metazoa; phylum Nematoda; class Chromadorea; order Desmodorida; family Microlaimidae; species Microlaimidae sp. YZB2_3. Next base: position 6,533 of record JASAMX010006152.1, read on the forward strand.
CCAAACCCACCCCCCCTGCTGTTCTCAAAACCTCTATATACAAAAAACAAGAAAATAAAACAACAAATACAATGTAACATGTATTAAAGTACCTAATGAGTTTGGACTAATATTATGTTACCAAAAATTGCGTTTTTTATTATCTTATCATGACCAAAAGTTTGATATTATTTTAGTATAGCATATTTTATGAGACAAATCATAAAAAACTTAAACAAAATTTTACTTATTTCTATTAAAGAAATAAAACTTGTTTATAGTAAGTTAATTTTTTTTTTAAATTTTATAGAGTCAGTCATAGATTCAGTTCACATAAATACACAAACCAAAAAACCATTAAAATAAAAAATATCAAACCATTCTTTGGCAGAGCTTCACAGTCAGATCAAATCTTATCCTTACTCAGAAAATCTACAAAATCATACACTCTGTGTGACCCATAGTTTGGCATGGTGATTATTATGAAGAATTAGCACTCTTATGAAAGTTTTTTTTAATTTAGAAAAAACTTTTATTACTATATTTAGCAACAACTGAAAAGGGGTTTTTTACAATTGGATTGAAATAAAAAGTCCACAAAATTTTAGAGTGCCATGTGTTAATAATTATAGGATCATGAACAATTATTAGATAAATCAATATTTGCGATTTATTATAACATTTAAAAAAATAAAGTAAATTGTTAAAACTTATATTTTAAAATAGGTCAAACAATTTAAAACAAAATGAGTCACAACTCAATCAAAATTAGTGACTTTTTTACATTTTAAGCAGTCAATGCAAACAAGTTTAAAATAAGTGAACCACAAAACGATTCTTAACTTTACTAGGCTGCAACAATAATATGTCAATAAGTATACAAAACTGTATGATAGCAGTTTTTAAGTAGCTTGATAAGACTACAAAATCCAGAGAAAATAATCAGCATTAGGTTTCTTAATTTTGTCAATCAAAGCCTAATACAATAAAATTGAAAGCTTATCCATTGCACACAACATTTCCAATACCAATATAGATTTTGAGGCTTTATCTGGCAGTTAAGCATTGGCGATCATCTGGAAGACTGTCATCAAAATAGTCTGGCGGTTTCCCTTGATTGTCTTCAATTGAATAGGGTGGGGGCATGTCCCTGAAGTAAAACTCCCCAGGCAAGTGTCCGGGCTGAATACAATTGTTGTAAAGCTCACTGGGGAGTCCACCCTGTTCAACAACTGCCAGCGGCACCCTAATCAAGGGTTTGGGCACATTAGGGCGAAAACAAGCGTGTATCCTCACAATCACCATGATAAGCACAACTAAAATCATCTTTTATAAATTAAATATCGCAAAATTTTGTACTAATATTCAATGCAATATAAAATGTTGAGCAAATATTTAGAAATAGTATTAAAGCTTTATAGACTAAAGAAATTACATTAAACCCTTCTTATGATAACAGCGAAATTCACTGGAAGACCACACAAATCTTCCCATTGTAAACAAAATATAAACGTTTTTAAATTGAACCTCAGAAGTAGACAATCTTTCTGAGGGCATAATGATTAATAGAACTGATTTCTCAAATGTTAAATAATACTTTGAACACATTACAACTTTTTTCCCAAACCCGCCAGCCACCCCACCCCCCCCCCACCCCCCCAACACAACCACCCCCCCCCCCCCACGCATACCTAAGTAGTGATCTCAATTCATTCTTGTTAAAACATAGGCGCAGGCTCAAACGGTCCTAATGTCTTGGGTCTGTTTCAGACTTGATAAAATTTGTTTGACAAGAAATTTTTAATTATCAGATTATATAAAGCACAATAATCAATGTCCATGTATTAATCTTGATTATTTCACAATGTTTTATAACCTCATATAGTGTAGGTAATATAAATTACAGTTAACAACACAGAAGTTTGTAATAAAATAAATAAATACTGAAAGTCTGTTATAAAGTAAACAGTTACGAAAGGGCACAAAAATATTTATGCTGACAACTAATAAATCTGTTTTACAGACTTTTTGCAAATCTCATCTATTAAACGGGATAAGAAAACATAACAGTTGTTCTGTCAGAAGCAAGATATATTAAAACCAGGTGCTGAATTTAAGAAAACGCTAAAAAATTTCAGTCTGGCCTTCTTGATTGGAATTCAGTCAATATTAAAAGTTCTATTTTTTCTGCAATTATTTTAAACTGTTCAAAAAAACTAAAACTACATTTAGTCAAAACCCGCCGCAGTAAAAAAATATGAGTTACTACTACCTCATTTTTCTACTATAGCTTTTTAATTAAAATAAAGTTGTTTTTACAGTTTATATTATTAAAACTATATTCAAAGAAAGCTACAAACAAAAACTTACTAAAACTGATCACACCAATTAGTATACCAAAAGAATTCCACGGAACATAAATATAATTTTCACAAAATTCACCGCTCCAATGATTTGATAAACATTTACATCTAAAAAATTTTAATTTAATTAAAAAAACATTTGTTTGTCTTGTAATTTTAAAAAATAATACTTCAATAAGTAGATGACCTTGATCAAAACAACCAAAAAAATATTTGAAACATGGGATTTTAATATTGAGATAAAAAAGGGTTAAAGTTTCATACCAGCTTTTGTACAGTGGAAACAGAGTTCACCCATTTTACAATATAAATTATTCAACTGATCTTTTATATTGACGTTACTACGGCAAAATGAGCCACTGTCATTATAAAATACACGTGACTGTGACTCATTTCGTAGTTAGTAGGATATTGTTAGAAATAAAAAATTAGTCACAGTTCTATGTATTTTATACAAATTGTGGCTCATGTTGCCGCAGTAACGACGATATTTAAACTATATTGCTAGTTTTAAAAGCTTCTACAGCAAAAGTAAAGTATTTGAACCTGATATACTGCAAATAATGCCAATATTAAAAAAAAAATTTTTTTTCCTAGGGTATGATTACGTCGCACTGGAATTATATAATAAGCCAAAAGTATACTAAGACAAAACTGTGCCGAAAATACTTGTGCGTGCAATTTTTTTTTAATGTAAATTATGACTTTTAATCAAAGCAACCACACATTTTTTTCTTACATTTTCGAATTTTTGAAATACTACCATGACTTTTTTCAGTAAAATTTGGAGTTTCTTAATATTTTTATAACTTATATACAACTTATTATTACCAGTTTTTAACGTCAAAATCTTAAAACATACTTATAAACTGTTGAATTTGTCACCAGGACTTCTGGAAATCCATGTTTACAAGTTGTGACCTCGCAATATTTTCCTTCATACAGCGGATAACATTCACAAATTTTGGAGCTTAGATTATAATATCCATTAACGCATTTAGGCAAGAATTTCAGAGCTGTCTCCATGGTGTCCGCTTTTGAAATCATCGCCAGTAGAGTTAAAAGAAGCAGGAATGCAGCACAGAGGAAATCCAAAAGAGGGGTCATTGCTTCCCAAAGTGGAAAATTCTTCGTTCGCACATGCGGCACTCTATTGGTTAGTAGCTGATGATTGAATTAGAGTAGCCAACAGGATGAAAATTAAATTCCAGCGTCCGGGCGTCCCTTTTAACTGTTTGTAGACACTACACTACAACCCGCGGAAAAAGCGGCGCACTATATCTCCCGCAAATAAACAACCCCGCCGGACTCGCGAACGCATTTCAGTTACCTGGATTCCGCCCTATTTTGCATTTTAGAATAGTACGGACACAAAATGCAGATAGGAGGAAGAATGACGCGTTGACTCATTCATTGCTCTTCTTTGAAGAACTTAATCGATTTTGGTTTGCTGCTCCTCTCCCTTATCGTGTAGTTTTGAACAAACACTACAGCGTTTCTTGAAGCTTTTTGGCTTAATCTTGGCCATAAAGACAATCGTAGTATAGTAAATATAAACGAGGAAGATTTATTTGCTGGAATTAAAAAAATTCAGATTTTCCTTTTCATAGCGTGTACTGAATTGATTAGTAGTAGTGAGTCATTCGTAATCAATGCATTTGTCATATTTGTAAGTTATGAGTCAACTATATCAAAATAGTATAATTTTCAATATAGCTGTATAAAATGGATGCGAAAAATATATTCACATATATACTTTTTTTTCTTTTACCTGCTTTGACAAACTTATGACAAATTTAGTATCAAACTGTTGAGCGTAGAAAAGTAAATCGTTACAGTTGGAAAAATTTATTGATTTTATCCGCATGTAAAAACATTTATACAGCAAAATTTGACGAAATTAATGTATATTTAAGTGATTGAAATAAAAATGGATTTAATGAAAAGTTTAAATTAGAGTCTATAATCAAAATTTAAAAGAAATACAAATGAATTGTGGTTTTAATTTTTAGATTAGACCACATGATGTTACAAATATTTTAATACACTATATACAATAAACTTTATTACATTCGCAACAGTAAACAGAAGGCGATACACAAATTATTCTTTAAAGTATATGTAATAACAAAGAAATCACATACATGAAAACATATAAAGGACATTATTCAACATACAACAATAACATCAATCATTTATATAAACAATTGATTTTTATTGTATCAGGTAAATTACGGCCAAGTATAATTATCAATTAAAGGAACACAGGTACACGATTTTAACGATAATGCCAAGTAAAACAAAAAATAAGTAATTGTTTTTGAATTGGTTTTTATTTTAGATTTCAAACTGTAGGGAACATAAAGTTTGGCTGCAATCGCGAATTTAATTAAATTTTTTAATGGGGATGGTTTTCAGATATTTAAACGTTTTAAATAAAAAAGACCGTTTAGTTGGGCGTAATGCGAAAACAACAGGTAAAATTCTGATACTAAAGATGCAGTTAAAAATTAATAAAACATTTTAAATAAAACTATTTTAAATAAATGGTTTATTGTTTGTGAAATCTATCAATCAACATACAGACATTATATAACGTTTTTTTAATTTTTACCTGAAAAAGATTGTTTTAAACAAGGAACGCACAATCGTGCCACCCGCTGCTAAATTTTATATAAGTATTATTGAAATGGGCGTGGCCAAGCCGGCGTGACCTGACCGCCGTCTGGTATAACCCCAGGCGTGGCCACGCCAGTGAAGCCACGCCGATTAAGTTGTGATTGGTAATATTGAGATATAAGGCTCTTTTAGTGCAGCGAGTCTCCAGTTTCATTTGGTTTTGAACTACAATCGTGATCTGGGAAACGAATTAAGAATTATCTAAAACGTTTATTTAGTTAAGCATATCGGCTAACAAATAGCCAAGTTAAGCTTCCAAAAATAGTAAACTTATCAATAATTTTTTGAACCAAATGGTGGTGATCATTTTAGCAGAAGGTAAGTAATCATTCCTAATTTAAGAAGTTTGATTTCTAAACTTTCACCTAAAATGCAGTCAAAAATTTTTATTTCGAATTATTTTTAATTATACTTATAGGAATATGAAAAAAATTACCAACATTAAGTTGATATAAAAAATTATGCAAGTTCGGTGACACCAATTAGTTGGTGAACTAAAATTGATTATTGTTAAAAAAATTTCTGTAACGAAGCTTTGGTTTTCCTTTTGATACAGTAAAAAAATTATTACTTCTTTTTAAATAAAACAAATATAATTACATTCACGGTTAATATAAGATATAAACCGTATAATAAAGTTAATTAATCGAACACGATGCATTCATATAATTTATTGCAAAAAAAACTTTATGTATATTTTGTATGTGATTGCGTAGCGATTGCTTTTTGAATAGTGAAGTGACGCAACAAAATCCACAGCGGGTGTAAACAGTGTTGTAATGTAAAAGATGTTATGTCAGAAATGAAACATTGTGTTTTGAAGAATACATAGTTTTTTCTTTTTTTTTCTTAAAATAATTAAATACACAAATTTTGGCATCAAATCAAGAAACTATCATACATTTCAATATAAATAAAATATTTACCTCATAAGTGAAAAAAATTTTAACAAGATTTTACATAAAGTCAACATCTTTTTAAAATTTTAAACAGTACTCTGTTTGTTTATCGATGTTCATTTTTTTATTTTCAGTCAGTTATTTTCAGATAGATTTAATTTTTTTGCTACAATTTTATTTGCAACATTGAAGCTGAAAATGTTATCCATACCAGTATCCGCTTCCTAAAAAATAGAAACCATCGTTTGATGGAGCGATAAGTGTGCGTATATAATTGTTTAAAAATACATCAGTAACTAACGGCCATGCTAATTTGTTTGATATATCTTTTTTAATACAATAAAGCAGTAGGTAAACTCTATTTAAAAATACAAAACTATTTTATACAAACTATATAGCAGAAACAAAAACATGTATTTTACATTTGTGATAAATATGTGATATGTGACACACAAAAAAACATTATTGAAAATGTGATTTTAGCAATGCCATAATAAGTTAATGTTCGTTTACGATAAATTTCAATATTTTGTAGGAAAAAAACAATGAGACATTATGATTAAAAAACTTTTTTTGCTATTATGAAAAATTTTTTTAAAAAAACAGAAACTTAATAACGTTTAAAACAAATAATCTGATATTAAACTTTAAATCACCGCAGCTGCTCAATATTATGTGATTACAAAAAGCAATTTTTCTTTTAAACACAAAAAATCCTCGTTAATGTCAAATGAATCCGTTTTTTTTAGTAATTTAAGCCCGTTTCACACTGGAGTGCTAGGTGCTAGATGCTAGGTGTTAAGTTGAAGTGCTAGCTGCTACGTGCTAGGTTCTATGTGCTACGTGCTAAGTGCAAGGAGATGTTGACACTGCAGTGCTAGCTAGCACTGCTAAAGACAAGTTTAAGAAAATACGTTATTGTTTTTATATGTAGGGAAATAAAAATTCTCTTAACGAATGTTTTTCATCTGATGACCACGGCAAAAAAGTAAATATTCTTTTGTTTTTTTTCTTCAAAAAAAGATGGTTTTGCAAAAAATAAAATAAGTTGATGGGTTTGCCCAATTCAAAAAATAAAATAAGTTGATGGTTTCGCCCAATTTTTCACCCAAATCATAAACAAAAAGGCAAATGCAATGCTCTTATTCAAAAAATGAGACTTCAGGATAACCACGAGTACTTTTTTGACTATTTTTAAATGACTCAATGATTCAATTTCTTTTGTCAGTGGTCGAAACTTTGATTGTAAAACATGAAAGCAACTTTCGAGAATCTAGAATCATTCTATGTGGATGCGTAACGAAGCTTTTATTAATCAATTATGAATTGACTTAAGTTTTGAAAAATAATTCAGCAATGGAGAATAGCGACGGTTAATTCAATGTACGCAAAGGTCTTGAGAAGAAATCATTTATATTTTTGTATAACACCTAGAAAAAAGGAAGGAAAGAAAAAAATATGCACAACCAGCTTTTTTGTGTTTTTTTTCAGAAAAAAATGTTTTATGTTTTTGTTATTTTCGTGTATTATGATCGTGTTTTTTTTTTCGTTAACCACCGTCATAAACAAATTATTTTTTTAATTCCTCTTGAGAATTTTGTGTGAATTAACTTAACTGTTGGTAATCCTATAAATTTCTTTGAAACCCTGTCTTAAAATATTCGAGAAATTCCCTTATAAATTCTCTTTATTAAGAACGGTTATTAGCTTAAAATAAAAAACAAAGATTTTAAAAGCAATATTTTTGATATTTATTATATCCGCAAATAGAGACTATAGTTGCACTTCTAGTCTCATAAATGTTTAAGAATTTTCTTAAAAAATATTAATATCAAAAAATGTTTGCTTAAATAAAAATAAGAGTTTCAATTAAAAATACAAAATATTTTTAACTAAACTTACTATCAAAGTGCTTGTGCTAGCTATTAGCTGGCGAGGTAGCCAAGACTTGTAGACAGACACAACCTAATTTAATAGATAGCTGGCGCCTGACGCTTGGACACGTAGCACTTGGCTAAGAGCTTCAGTGTGTAACGGACCATATCCTTCGCATCGGCTCTACAACTTTGAGTGATGGCTATCACCCTCAGCACATGGCGCTTACTAACACACATGGATACTATCAGTGAAAGGGGCTTTGGAGAATAACTATTTAAATGTATTCAATTCATTTCACAATGTTAAATGTGTTACTTGAAAAAGACAACTAGGGTATGGGAGATGGAAAAGAATTAATAAACATTTTATAGTTAGAAGTAAAAAAAAGTTAACCTGGATTAATTTTTAAGGAGAAAGTTACTCCATTCGTCTTGTTGAGAATGTATTGGTTTTTGGATTATTTTAGGTGGACGCACGATTAGAAAATTTATTTAAGTGGTGTGGCTTTCACCATTTTAAGGACTAATATTGACCAATATTGACAAATTTACGGGCTTTAACCACAATCTTTAATTGCAAGCAAACAAGCTTGAAATTAAACTTAAAAGCATGTTTGCTTAAAATTAAAGACTGGGGTTAAAGCCCAAAAATTGTTGATATTTATTTGATGATCAAAGTAAAAGTAAATACTCCTTTTTTTAAAAAAAAAGTAAAGATTAAAAGTATAATAAAAGTAAATTTAAAACGAAGCAGAAACATCATTCTCTAAAGTTTTAAGAGCTCCGTTCCAAAGTTTTTTTTGTTAATTGTATGTATAAAAAATCATTTTAATAAATTTCGAATCAAAATAAATGGTTTTAGCATGCTTTATTAGCTTTTAAAAAAGTATTCTTGCACCAATACTTTACAACAAGCCCATAAAAAATCTACCCCTTGAAATTACTTAAATTTTCCTCAAAATAAGGTAAGTGCTTGCAGAGAAAAATCAAGATAAGAGTCAAAGTGAAAGTCTTTAAAAATTTCAAAGTGCGGGCGGAGGCTGGTTCAGTACTTTTTATCTGACAAATACTTCCTTTGGACAAAGTCCAAAGGACAATTTTAGAAAAGCCAAAACGTCCTTTAGACAAGTCAAAACGTCCTTTGGACTTTTTTCTTTGGAAGAAGTATGAACGCTACTTGGACTTTGTCCTTGGGACAAAGTCCAAAAGACGTTTTTGCACTGTATTTGTCGTTTGGACAAAGTCCAAAGGACTTTTGTCTTTTGGACTTTGTCCAAAAGACGTTTTCTAAAGGACGTTTTGTCATAAGTATGAACCAGCCTTAAGAGTAAAAGTGAGACTGAAATTTCAAAAGTCGAGTAAACGTAAAAGTAATCCAAAATCCGTTACTTCTATTCTGTTAAGTAAAAATAAAAGTAACTTTTTACAACACTAGTTTGCAGCAAGAGATGGATTAATCAGTTTTTATTTAAGCACCATCTCACATGGGCAGCACGTGGATAATATATTTTTAAAATCTGTATAGACAAAATAGACAATTAGTTTTTTAACTATAAATAGTTTGCAAACAGTTTTACGCAGGATGTTTTGGTGCTAAAATTTCAAAATTAATAAACAAAATACAAAAAAAATCAAAAATAGTCAAATTATCTAGTTCTATATGCACATACTAACACTAACTGCAATATTTTTTTCAAAATAAAGCAAATATATGGAAAACTATTTTGTCAGCCCTATGGCTGACACGGGCTATATTGTATTGAAAAAGTCACGTTTTTTCTGAGGACCATATTCTTTTTTTTTTTAGCTGTATCTGCGTAGTGATTGCGTCATTAATGAATATCACCTTTTTATAATTTTAGCTGAGAGACGAAAGTTTAGACATACACACTGATATGAGCACTGCAGAAATTTTTTGCGTTGATATTATGATAAATGTTTTGTTTTATAGTTAAGGTTTTGTCAGAAGTCAACATTAGTTTTTACACAGACTATAGCTGCATTATTATTTTTCATTAGTTTAGATTTATCGTTTTTCTTGTGAAAAGTCGATCCCGAACAAGTGAGCCTGAGAGATCTGATATTCAGGTTAAATCCGGGAAAA